>CM030370.1:86197480-86491822 GCA_003604175.2 Clonorchis sinensis | reverse complement strand
AGCCCGACCACCACGCCAAGGTGGCAGCTCTAGGTCGGGACTGATGTCATGTTGTCGACGATGATGACGGTGTCCCTCAGTGTGCGCCATTTTGAAAGAGGAACAGATAACAATACTAGTCTCAGTGGATGATGACTTGGCAAGCATAGCAAATGGCCGAATTACCGCAGTTGATGATGCTCGATGTTGTCCGCGACGGAAGTACCTTCGGCACAACCAGATACCCGTTTTCAAATCCCCCGGTTACAAGATCGTTGATGCCATCCAAAAAATGCCACCCGAGGGTTGCACAAGGTCTGGGATACTGCCAGGTTGTCCAAGCCTAGACAGGGGAAGTTGAAACGCAGAAGGTCGGGTTCGAACCACGGATCTTCCGGTCCGTAAATTGGCGCTCTAACCACTTGGTGCGTCTCGCCCCCGTAAGAGGAAGAATTAGTCGCGCCAGAAGCCTTGTTACAGTGGAAGCCAAACCGACATCTACATTCAGTGAAAGTATCCTTTTTGTAAATGGGCGCTATTATAGACTCATTCCAGTCGTCTGTGAGGGTCTCTTTCTCCCGAGTAGACGCAAATTGGCTAGACAGGCACTGCCTGAGGACATCGTCGCCATCCTTGAACAGAGAGGTGGAAGTCCATCAAGACCAGGAGTACGATGACGCTTGAATAGGGACATACACTCGTACATCTCTGAAGTTGAGGGGGTTCCATATCAAAAGTTCATATTTCTATTGAAGACCGACAGTCCGGTTTGGACTCCCGGCTTTGAGTAGCGCTTTGAATATTTGTTTCTAGTGGCTGCTAATATTCGACATCGGACAATCCGGCAGACGTTGGAGGAAAGCGTTAGGATATGTTTGCTTGACCTCATGATCCACGGACTTCTTAATGCCTAAGTGAGATGCGCGCTTCGCACAGGCTTGAAAGGCGCACCGGCGGACAAGTGTACGTTCGAAGTTCACGTACATATCCAAGGAGCGGCAGGCAATGATCGAGTCTCGCCACAGGTAATTGATAGCAATGTGGTCTATTTGGATTCGGGGTTGGTTTGTTGGTGGGCACCAAGCGGCCAAACAGCTTCCGCTGTTCGGGAAATTGGTGTTGCAATGAAAGTTTGTGATTGGTACACATCTGAAGCATGCGCTCTCCGTTGTCCGTGCGTCCAACACCCAACCCCAGACGACCACCCAGTTGGGCCTCACCTACCTGAGTGTTCATGTTACCAGCAACCACAACCATGTCTGGGCCTTTAGCCTTTTGTAACGGATAAGTCATTGAAAAACGTCCTTATGAGCCCTCACAGGGAAACTGCTCTAGAAGTTCTCCAAAATAGAAGTTCGAATGGAAATGATTGTGGATTCGTTGGAAAGCACAGGGAGATCTAATGAGTATCCCCCAGCTGCGCCCATATCTACAGACCATACCTGTCATGATTTTTGTGTGCTTATTTTTATATTTACCATATATACTCGTACTGAACCTTTGTATGTATATTTCAGCTCATGCACGCTTGTTCTTAGACAAAAAAAACGTTGCTTATCCTCGAAAACCCGGACTCTGTTTTAACTCGTCCTCGGACACATTCTAAACTACAGATGCACATGGGCGTTCACAAAACGAGTCCGAAGAGAAGCTGGTATGTTTTGCATACTGACTATATAGCGAAATTTAGGACCTAACCAGATTGCGCACTTCGGTGCAACACAGCAACCGATTAGCCACCTTGGTTATCCATCATCATCCACCACTCCTTCAAACTCTGTTTCCGTCTACTAACTTCTATGTGTACTTTTCGCCTTACGATGAATAATGTTCACTTGTGACTTGATACGTGCACCAAACGGCTCGCCAATACACGTATCCAGGAAATTCAGTTTTCTGCACGCATCCATTTTGTTATGCTTCAGGTGAGACTGTTTTCGCTGGATGGCACAGCACAGGGCACACTCAGTCAGGATCGTTTCAGCCAACCAAGGGGAATTGGGTTTGGAATGGGGATGGTTGGCGTTTTGGATAGTAAACGCCGACACATTGCCCTGTATGATCCTCGTAGTAATCAAAAAACCGCGCTGAGAAGGATTAACATGATGCCTTCCGGTATCCAAGACGCTCCCAGAGGAACTGTTTCCGAACCATATTATGTTGATTTTGTGGAAGTCGGAAGTGGATATCTGGCGGTAACGGATTATGCAGCTCCAAGTGTGAAAATGTATTCTTTGGGCTCCGGAGTTTGTGTTGGAGCAACTGGTGACTATGGCACAGGAGCAGGACAGGCAAGTTAACATTTTATACGCGTTGTTCTAAGGCTGTTGTAGCTTTAACGAGCAGTGAAACCAAATTTTCTGTAGTTTATTCTGAATTAACGTACGTAGAATGGATTTCCTTCACTGTGGACAATAGCGCAAACTTATATGATGTGCAGATGATTCTGGAACAAAGCCGCTTTTTGCTTCTAAAGTACAGTTGACTACCTTTTTTGGATGCTTTGTGCCATCCGAAGCATTTTTGCTTATCCCCTCCCCCCAAAAAAATAACAACCAGAGTCAGGCAAAAGTTGAACGCGTTATCTACCGCGAGGTGCCAGCAAACCCCGTAGAATATTTTTTAAAGACCCGCCGATATACCACGCTGAAAGTGGCTGCTCTTAAGGCAATGGCTACTGAGCTAACCCGTGAAGTGACATAAATTCCCCAATCCTGACAGGGAAGTGTGTAACTGGTGAGATAGATAGGTAATTATTGACTGTAACGCGAAGCCACATTCCAGAAAGCTGATAAAGCAGTGAACAAAAACGTTGAGATAACCACCATGAGGGGTGACAAACGGAGCTCTCGATTTCTATAACTGCTTCTGCTATGAAACACAAGTTATTGAGTGCTTCAACTTGTTTCGTGACTCCCTACCACAGATATGCTTTTGCCTGGATGGTCTGATGAGTCTATTTAATTCACTAACAACGGAGCGTTGCATGGCATTCATCCGATTTTTCATTTTTCCACAGATGCTGCAGCCACATGGCATTTCGTATTCACCATGGAATAATGAACTTTTGGTCGCAGATCACGCTAATCACCGCATTCAGTCTTGCCCTATTCAACTTTCATCTAATCAAGGCACATGGTTGACCATACCGGAAGAAGCGTACCATAGAGTCGGATATTCTGATGGTTACCTCAATTTGGGCTCGTTAAAACCGGTGGCTGAAAAATCGACGAACGCTGTCTGGCACCCCATGGCAATCGCCGTAGACGTACACCATCATCGAATAATCGTCAGTGAAGCATTGGGGAGTATAAAAGTTTTGAAGAGTACCAGGTAAAATTCGGCTGAGAAACTGAACGCACTGTCGATGTCAAAATTGGATCGATAAAAATGCATGTTTTTTTCACCCGCAAACAAATGGTCTAACAGAACGTAATAACCGCACGATCAAGGAGTGGCTGGCGGCCAAAGGAGGTGACTGGGAAGTGAACTTGCCAATGGTGTTGCTAGCTCATCGTGCTTCCATACAGCCAACCACAGGCAAGTCCCCGTTTATGCTGATGTACGGTCGACATCCGCGCCTTCCGGTTGATCAGGAAATTGGATTGTGGCCGACAACACGCTTGTCTCCGGAGGAGCTAGATGAAGAAAGGAGGAAAGCTCGAGAAAACTTGACCGCCGTTCAGGCAAGGACTAGGCAGAAAACGGCAGGTGGAGGCAACATTCCCCATAGGCGCGAAGGTCAAGTGGAAGGATCATCAGAATCCTGGAAGGAGTGGATTGGGGTCGCGGAAGCCAGTCGATGGCAAGGTCCGTTTGTCGTTACCGACCGCCGGGGGAACGTGTATACAATTCAAGACGGTCGGGGATCGAAAAGAGTAAATGGGACGCAGCTTCGTAAGTGGCATGATACATCCGAGAAGAACGGCCGAGTAGACCCGCTGCTGGAGCCGACCTGACGGAGGTAAATGAACAACGGTGGCATGCGGACGACCTTTAAAGGGGAAGGTGTGTAACGGTGGATACTACTGATGAGGCATGTGAGTAGCACGTCTTCTCGTAAATCCGCTTTGCGTCTCTTGAAAAGTGAGATCTCTTATGGAATTTGTGGAGTCTCTTTGTAGCATTTGCTTGCAGTTGAGTAGCAGTCAATGAATATCCAGAGAAAGTTCAGGAAGACGTTCAAGGAGAAGGGGGATATTCAGTTTTGTAAACGAGATGCAAATGAGAGTTTTGCTTCCCTGTTCAATAGTCTGTAACTGTTCAGTTCGCGTTCTCAAATAGATAACTCCGCAGCGAAGGCCTTCTTCCTTTCATTCAGTACAGTTCAGAGAAGCCTGATTCAGTACATCATCCGCCGTTACGTCAGCTCACATGTGTCCATTCAAACAATGTCGGTGAATGTCATGATTTTTGTGTGCTTATTTTTATATTTACCATATATACTCGTACTGAACCTTTGTATGTACATTTCAGCTCATGCACGCTTGTTCTTAGACAAATAAAACGTTGCTTATCCTAGAAAACCCGGACTATGTTTTAACTCGTCCTCGGACACATTCTAAACTACAGATGCACATGGGTGTTCACAAAAACGAGTCCGAAGAGAAGCTGGTATGTTTTGCATACTGACTATATAGCGAAATTTAGGACCTAACCAGATTGCGCACTTCGGTGCAACACAGCAACCGATTAGCCACCTTGGTTATCCATCATCATCCACCACTCCTTCAAACTCTGTTTCCGTCTACTAACTTCTATGTGTACTTTTCGCCTTACGATGAATAATGTTCACTTGTGACTTGATACGTGCACCAAACGGCTCGCCAATACACGTATCCAGGAAATTCAGTTTTCTGCACGCATCGACTGTAAGAGAGAATCAACTTCCACACTACTCTCGAGATATGCTGCAGTGAGTCCAAACACGAAATTCTATCTCGTCCCTTTAGCAATCCGTTACCGGACAGACTCACCTGGTCCCATGGCGAAAGGTGGTCGGCAGTGGAGTCCACCGTAATCCTAGGTAGTATCATTGGTAAGTAAATCGAATTTGAATAATATTTATTCAATCATCATCATCATCAATGTCAGCTGCAAGAACCGCGTACTTGTCGTACAGTGGTTGCAGCTGCCACAGTTTCGTTCAACAATGATTTGGGGAGGTGCGGTAGGTAGCTCCGCATTGCAGGCGGGAGCTATTAAATTGGTGCGCAAATACAGCACTATCAGTGGACTGCTAAGTGGGGAAATTGGGAAGGGAGCTATGCAAACGCTGTATGTACATGGTCAACATTCGGGCGTAAAACGTAGTGATGTAAAAATGGTTGTGTGCTTCGGAGACAGAGAACTTGAAAGAAACAAACGCTAGGACAGGCGGCGGCCAGTACCCTGCTAGGTGTACTTTCCTTCACACCTGGATGCATTTGTCACAAGTGCGGAATCGAAATTTAATTGTATGGGGCTTTTTGTGAGGCGCTCCAACGGTAGTGAGAATGGTTAGTAATCCACACACGGGAGAGAATTCGACGACTATCTGTGAGCTTCATCACTTCCCAATCAATCAGAGCAAGAAGTTCGTGGTTCGATTAAGACCTTCGTATTTCGATTGATTCTGTATAGGCTAGGGCAACCTGACAGTACCCCAGCCCTCATGTCTCCTTCGGGCGGCATGGCAGCTAGGCACCGAAAGTGTTACAGTTGGAGGGTTTTTCCGTCGAAATCCATCCAGGATTCCACTGCCACTACATACTCAGGCAGACCAGTCCATGCATCAACCAACACCAACAGCATGATGGATGGGGCCAAACTTAGAGCCCTACACCTAAACAACTTTTGTACACACCCTCAAGTGGTCGCACTCCCTACTACAGTGCACTGCCCTGATATCTTTCCGCTGAATATACCACGCAAGTCACCATGCACTTGGAGATATCCAAGATAAAAATACAGCTGTTTCAACCTCTCGAAGCATCAAGATTCTGAAGCCCATCGTTGCTTTGTTGGAGCAACCTCCTTATTGAGGAATTAGTGTAGCAGGTTGTCCGTACTCTTATGGTGCACTGAAGAACCTGCGGGTCACCGTCAGCATTTGGTTCAGTAACTTTCGGATCACCTGCATTAGCTTCACAGCGGCTGCCGTCTGCCTCTAGGCACTTGTAAAATATTCAACACTGGTGTCACCAGAACTCGTAGGTGTGTCTCCCATGTTATTTCTCTCAATAACTGATCACAGATGTGATACGCACCGGCTGTTTGGAAACAAACTATTGAGAACACACTGCAATTGTCATTGCGGAGACCAATCTGGAGGTAGTCAAGACCAGCTGAATAATTCCGACATCATTACAGGGCGGCATGACAGCTAGGCACTAGAAGGGTGTTACAGCTGAACGACATTACCGACGACCGCAAAGAGTGAAGTCACCCGCAAACATGAAATAAGGTTTCACTCAAACCGATGTATTTCAGGCCCGCGTGCAGATTCCTGAGGGACCCCGACAATGCTGCAACAACAAACCGAAGTATGCACATAAAGAATCAGTCTTTGATCCATGCAACTGGTTTTCCCTGCACCCCGTAAGATAGCTTCCTAACTAACCAACTAGGTGCAGCAGCAAGCGCCTAACAGAGGTCTACATGTGGCAGTCTACTTTTCCGCGCCAACAGAATCGACCCATTTCTTCTTAAGCAACATCAAACTGAAGCTGTATGGCCTGTGCTTCTGAAACGGACCAGCATGGTCAAACATCGGCTAGTCGGTTATCCCATGGCTAGTTAAATATAACTCTCATCCAATCATCACCAATTTGCACAGAAGTAGCCTTCAACTAACCACTGGTTGTTGATTTAGAAATGCATCCAATCTCGTTCTTGATTAGCATTCCATTTCGTGGACTGTAGACTAAGACGCGCCAGCGGTAATCCCCAGGATCCCCTTAAGCTTCTATCTAATGGGTTTTACTACTGCCTTTTTACTGTTTTTTAGTCCAGCGGTAACTGGATGTCGCTGATTTGCTCAACAGCTGAAACGGTGGTTAAGGTTGAAACGTTTCCAGATGCTTTAATTTAATAACACGATTGGTGACCCAAGTACCACACAGATAAGATTCCGTAATTTCTCATCCAAATTAAGGAATGGCTGTGTGCACTGCGTAAGCGTTTTTTTCAGTTGGAGCAGCTGTTCTATACAAGAATGGCCCAAGGAAATTCCTATATTACGGTAAATAGAGAGCTATGGTAGACTTTGGCTTAGGTTAGCAAAATCAGATTAGAGAATGGCTTCGGTCGTCTTGCTGCGCGACGTTAATGCTGTCCACCTCAGACACCAACTAGACCCTTTGGTCATCAAGATCTTCCTGGGAAGAAGATAAACTGTCCCTCAGAAGTTTTGTAAGTAAGACTTCCCTCATCTCTTCTGCAAGTAATAGAAGGATCCGACGCTGTCTTATGAACAGCTCATAAGCCCTCGTGGTGTTCCATGGCGATCGACTACATAATGCAGCCAGTGGAGGTTTAATCAACAACAAAATTCAGAAGACAACAGAATGAAATACCTCTTGATCGGACTCCTCAAACTGCACATTAACACCATAGGTTTCATCGATGTTATCCCCCGTCGCTGTGGATGCGTTCTCATCCTTCCAGTCAGTGATCTTCTTGCACAAATTCACAATGATATTATAACGTTCATCCGCTAGTTGACCTACGAATATAAGAGATTACAAAAGTGTTGCTAACCTAAAAGGGATTCAGTTTCCTTCCGTCGCTCACTATCCCTCAAATGCGAATTTTTGAAAGTTGCAATAACTTCGTCAGCCGCACCACACAATATTTCACGAGATTGGTCTCCAAGAGCTTCCTGGATGCAATGAAGTATGTACTCGTATGTCTTGCGAGTGTCAGGCGTCTTTGGGCGGTACACGACACCCGCGATGTCATCCAAGTCGTCACTAAGCAAACTGGTACTCTTAAGTTTTAGCGCATCTTGTTGGATTTCATCACGTTTTTGTCGCCTGAATGTCAGCATTAAAATAAAATGTCCTTACTTAGCTCGTTTTTCCTGCAGCATTGGGGGTTTTGTTCGCTGCGATTTGTGGCCCATTTCTTGCACACGTATTCGTCCAGCGAGGCTGATTACCTCACCAGTCGATTCATCACGAGGACGGCGATCAATTAGCGACCGATCAGTTAGGAGAACGAGACTGGAATTAACTTTGTACTCGAACTGGAGTTTCCTAGCGGCATCGTCCGCCATTGTGAGTAAAGTTCGTTAGTAAGTTCAGAGTCAGCAACGGACACAAACGAAGAGGTAGTTAGACTCTGATTGGCTCGTTAGCTCGGGCAGGAGATTCACGGATTCACGGATTGATACACAGAATGAAGGCTTTCGCCCAAGTTTCCGGGATCGGTTTTGTTCTTGTCGTTCACCTGAAAGGCACAAGTGAAAAAATGGTGTAGCACCGCTCTTTAAGTTCTCGGCGAGGGGTAATATGCTTGTCAGCGTGAGGGCTGTGGTGTTGTGTACCATTATTTTGCTTCCATTATAACATTACGTACTTTGTTAATTGCATAACCGTTTTTTGTTTGAATACGAAAAACCACCAAAACGCGCACTTGTACAATTTCACGCAATACAAACGTGGTCACGTGCTCCGATTCTCTTCTGATTTCGTTCGCGCTTACAGTGGTCATTCGCGAGTCTCATGTGCTAACTCTGGTATCAAAACATTTCAGACTATCTTCGGAATCTATTATATGTGGGGACTGTCAGAAGAAGACCTCTGGGCAACCATGGTTGGATTATTTTTTATTCGCTGACCTAGGCCAACGATGAACTATTTTAAACAGAACAATTGTTAGTGAGTCCGTTCCATCTGACCTCATTATTATTGTATACTCAATCTAGCGTTATCTTAGGATTTGTTTGCCGCACACTCCTGGTAAAGCAACTTATTGGGTAGCCAGACCACTACAGGTCTAGCACAAATAATTATCTAATAGTGGTTTGAACTGGGTTCTAGAAGGAGCGTGGGCAGCCGTCGGAGGAAGGTTATTCCACGCAGCTACTACCCGAAATGAGAAAAATTTGCACAACCGTCGGAGAAAGGTTATTCCACGCAGCCACTACCCATAATGACAAAAAACATTTTGCCTAATGAAGGTGTGCGCTCTAAGCTTTAAAATATTTTACCATGCCCTCGCCGTGTGTTAGTTGGGTTCCTTTTTAAAAACCTCTCGGCCAAACCTCGTTCCAACAGGATCAGTTCTACTTGGAGGTGACAATCCCCCGGGGAAAGAGGTCAAGCACCTTTAGCAGCTCTTCATAGTCCACAGATTGAAGCCCGGCAACCATTCTCCTAGCAACTCGCTGGACACGCTCAGTGAGGGTTAGGTCTTTCGCGCGTCCTGAGTAGACAGTTTGGTTGGCATATTCAAGAAGCTGTCTGACATAGGCACGATAGAGTAAATTGAAATCCATGCAAGTAGTACGGAAGGTGCGCCGAATCATCCGTAGAACAGCGAATGCCTTTTCAGCCGAGTTCTTATGGCGCAGGGTGCTTGACGAGCGTCAACAGCCTGAATCTTTTTTCGCATCCATCCTCGTGATGTCTTCTGGTCCGTTCTTACCATGCACGAAAAAGGCGTCCGCTGAGTCCCCTCTGAATGACATATAGACGCACATTACGTCATTCAGATGAAGGTGCCAGTCCAAGGACCACTGCTTCGCAGCATCTACATCCATTTGGAGGGCACTGGCATCGGAAATCCGGGATTTCGAGTCGTTCGCAAAAAGTAGAATTGGACTGGAAGGAACGTCTTGAAGGTCGTTCACCCAGATCAGAAACAGCGGTGATCCCAGATCCTTGAGGAACTCTAATGGGAACCGGCGCCGGAGAAGAATAGGTGGAGGCCGCTTCCATCCGGAATGATCTGTCTGATAGGAGCGCCTTGAGCCAGTGCAGGATTTTCCCTAAAATCCTGTAAGATTCGAGTTTATGGATCAGCGGGATGTACGGTTTAGAATGAATGCTTTTGAGAAGTCGAAGAACGCGGCATTCGATATCAGTTCCTCGTCCTTAGCTTGGGTTAGGCTGGCCGTAGATACGAGCATGTTCGTCACACACGAACGGTTTGCGAGGAATCTGTGTTGAACTCGGGATATCAAGTTTTTGGAAGAAAGGTGATCTAGAGTAGCTTGCTTCAAAATGCTTTTCATCACCTTGCACGGCACTCTAGTGAAGCTTACTGGCCTGTAGCTGCCAGGCGAATATAGACCTGCATAGAGTTCCCCGTAGACCTCAGATACCACTATTGTGTCACTCGTGGGTTCCCCGATCCTGTCTCTCAAGGAGAACGCACATGGCGTGTTTCTGCGACGATGTCCCAGATATTTGAACAGCATATTTCTGTTTTCCCGGGCGAGCTCCAGAATGGTTGCTTGCCTTCGTGTGTTTCATCGGCGGATTTCTGATTTACAGCGGTTCCGCATTTTAGGGAAGGTCAGGTCAGCTTCTGCGTCTCCTGTAGTCAAAAACAGTTGCGACCTCTTTTCCAGAAGAAGCTGAATCCTTTTAGCTAGCTTGCGGCCCATCCGACTGCGTGCTGGTTTTTTTTAGGACGAACATCGCGCCAGCCTCGTGAACTTTCTGGACAATGGTCCAGTATATCTCTTCCCCTGAAGCTGGCCCCAGTTTAACTTGTTCAAAAAGATGCGCATTCCTGAAAAGTCTGCATAGCAGAAGTTGCGAATCCAATTTTGTGGTTCAGGATTTCTGGCCCAATAGCAGATGAAATCGAAGGTCGGCATGCAGTGGTCACCATGTCCTTTCGTTGGAGCGTTGAAGCCACCTCCAGCAGGAAGACAGTGAAGTGGTAGCTGGTGGAGAGTTGCTCAAGGATTCGTATGAGGATTCGGTCATCTTCCGGAGGACTCGAGGAGCAACGGTAGACCACAACAAGAAGGAGGGAGCCGAACCCGAAGCCGCGCAGCGGGATTCGAATCCACAGTGCATCGTACCAAGGTGCCGAAGTGGTACCAGAGAGAACAGTCGGGATGGGCAGGGCCACATATAAGTACAAAGCAATCCCACCAGCTCTCCTTCGTTTTGAGCCAGCTTGAAAAATAGAGAAGCACTTTATCGAGATCTCCGCGTCAGAGACATCTGGTGTGGGCCAGGTCCCTGCGAGTACGATTATGGACGGCTGTTCAAGACAAACTGACTGTCTCATATCGCGGATTTTGTTGAAAAGGCTGAGGCAGTTTGTGAACAAGCATTTCAACACTGTCTCTGCTGTCTACGAAGTTCGGGATCCGACAGTTGTGTGACCAGAGAGGTAAGAAGATTTAGTGACTGCGCGTCGGGTTTGAGTCCATTTTCCTAACTGGCCTCTTAGGCATACTTGTTAGCTTCGAGGGCCGCTTTTTATTCGCAGGGTTTTTGGTTAAATGGATTTATCCTCATGTAAGGAGCCAGGGGCTCACAGACCTAACTTGATGAGCTGTGGATACCAGGTTTCGGATCAGTTGGTTTATAAATGGCAGATGGTTTTCAGTGGGCCATAACCGTAATCGTAATAATACTCACAGGACTAAGAACGCTAAGTAATTAGGAGTATAAAATTGCCTCACCATTACAGTCGTTCTTGTATACCATGATAGTTTATTCTTAAGGTTGCGCTTGACCTTGAATCGAGTGGCTCCCACACAGTTAGCAGGCGTCCGTGCACGGGTGCGAAACCTGCGCGGAATCGGTGCAGAACATTTGCACTAATAGAAGGCTTTTAAGCCGAGGGAGATCGAGATATTGAGGAGCCAATAAAGCTTGGTTATTTGTCTCGCAGTAATAAAAAAACAATACATTCCGTTTCCGGGTTCCTACCGTATGTAGTCTGCCAACAGATTTAGGTGGGTTGTTTAGCGCGCAGCGCCATTATTTGCTGGAAGTTCCCCTTTCTCCTGTATCCACGTACGGCTGAGAGAGTGGGTGTTGTTGTATTGTGATATGCTTTAAGCCTGAGGCGTTTACGTGTACGAAAATAGTAAAACATATTTGTTCATTTCAAGAAATCGTCAAGGCGCCCAAACTGCGTTTGTATTGATTGTAGAAGCAGCACACGAACGGCTTTATTTAGGAAAGCACGCCGGACAGTTGCAGCAACCGGCTGTTTTCGTTGAGCGACAGATGACTTCGTCCAGGATGCCTTTGGTCAAACCTTTGAAGAAAACATTAATGGTAAATCAGGAGATAGGTTCCAGATATGCCCCATTTACTTGTCACAGGGGATAAACTAGACTATGCGTTACAACGCACCACACCTTGTTATCAGTGCATATGCCATTCATCACTGCGGTCCCCGGAGAAACTTTCGGTAACTAGAAACAACACAGCTTTCTGCCGCGAGATAGCCTAATGAAGAGATCAGTAAACGCTTATATTGCCTTCCAAAAGTATCCATTATCAACCACAGAGAGCCGCGTAAGAATAATTTATCAGCTTTTCGTCGGATTGCGCGAGGGCTAAACCTACCGCTATCCGGTTTAGCCGTTGTGTTGGACGAACTCAGGCACTTTTTTCGTCCCTTCCGAAGGAAACACGGACTGTATTGAAAACTCCCTGTCGGTGTTGCGTGCGACAGGAGGCTGGTGTGATGTACACCCACCTTGGGCTGAAAGCAGGTTTGCTGCAGCAGCTTTGAGAGATTCATACTAGGGTAGCGAATGTCGATATTCAAGTAAACGCTGACAGTATTCGGGCCCACAACAACTCGCGTACCCAGATGTGGTTCATACTCTCCTGCATAATCTCCCCTTTTCTCGGTCAGCCCTTTTTCATGGGTGAGAACAAGCCGAATGATGTTCAAAAGTTGATGTCTGACACAGTCGTTGAGTTGATGAACGGTGTCTCCGGGGCTTACCCCACTCACACTGTCCGTCTTGCATGTATTGTTTGCGACGGTCCTGCTAAGGTATTTCTGAAGCGAGTGAAGGGGCATGCAGGATATTACGGCCATGATTATTGCACACAGAAGGGTGTGCACATTGGCACGCGAATGACTTTTCCCTCGCTAACAATCCCCTTACGTCATGACTCTGATTTCTGGACCCGAAAGCAAGAGAAGCACCATACAGGTCCCAGTCAGCTGGAGGATTTGAACAAGTATTTTATATCCCAACTTGCTGAGGGGCGCTCTACCAAAGTTTTGATTAAAGTCGTGCACGTACGAAGCGATAATGGTAATGTTTATTCTCGACTTCTGGGCGGTCTGCCGTCAAGCATGATCATAAGGTTACATTCAGAATAAAGGCATGACTGTCTGAAACATGGGTACAGGGGGTTTTGGGAAAAGGGACAGCGTCATAGGCGGCGGGTCTTATCGGATGTAGACGTGGTCACCACTAAACCAGCACAAGCAGGGAGGAACAGTTACTATGCTCTTTTTTGTTGAGAACATTGAGCAAGATCATATAGTTAGGATTTGAAGGTGGTGGGCAAAAACAAAACGAGGGAGGGCAAAACAAGAAACTTCCTGCCTGACACATGGCAAGAGAAGTGTAAACTGCGGAAAACGAGGGACCAGAACATAAAATCTGGTGAAGCAGCAGGGTTGACGTCATCCAGCCGGTCAAATTAACTAAAACCTCAACCAACCGTTGAGGTATCGTGGCCTTGGACTGTTGGGTTCATGGCCTGGGTCACAAGAACGTGAGTGGGGACGATGAAGTGAAGGGATTAGCAAAGCGGATAAATTGTAACAGGAATCTCAGAAACATGCTGTACAGTGGAACTGTAGAGACTCACTGGTGTCGCTGTTGTGAAGTTGGGGGTAGCAGTTCTTTGGAAGGGTGAGATGGTGGTAACACACGAGCCAGAACGCGAACTGGATAGAAAATTATTGATTTTGTGGGGAGCACAGACTGGAAGTCCACCGAAATGGTTACATTCGAACGACAGGTTCAGCATTTTGGAATGAACATATCATGTAGGCAGCTGTGCCAAGTCGAGGAGTTTATTCGTATTTGCAGTTGGTGGAACGGGTGGGCGAGAGGGTATCACTGATTGATACACAGGATCGAGGCTTTTGCCCAAGTCTCACGGGTCGGTTTTGTTCTTGTCGTTCAGCGGCTGTCGTTCCCTAAAAGACGCAAGCGAAAAAAGGGTACGGTCGAGAGTTGGAAGGGAACAGTTGCGGGTGTGCTATCAAACAGAGTATGGTAGTGCCATGCTATCATTGGCCTGAAATACTTCGGTTTTCGGAAAGACCCACGAACGTCACATTTGAGGTCATTGGGCTGTGATGTGCAATTCTATGAGCGTGGATGACAGCCAACCAGATCGTCCATACCTGATATTGCCGGAGTCCAAGGCTTGGGAAGACAGGGGAATGGGATGAGATTAACAAAGCATGATGATTTTGAAGAGACATCAGATGGGATAATGTGTATTAAATATAGATATGATATATATACCTATATATATATATAGAGAGAGAGAGAGAAAAAAAAAGACTTGGCGTCTACCGCTATTATGGTGGGGACAACAAATGATTATATGAGATAGGATAGGGATGGATTTGTACTTAGTGGACTAGGGGCCAGGCAGGTGTTGAGTAAGCTAACACACGATATTAGATTACAGGAGATCTAGCGCTAACCGGTGGAAGCCCGCCGAGAGGTAGTGGGTTAGGGAAATTAAACGTAAATTAAGAGGACTGACGGGGATGAACTTCTGAGGTGATGGACTAGTTTATCTGATATTTATTGCTTGAGTTGGGCAGTACCGCAACCTAGGAGGGAAAATAAGTGTAAGAGGAATAGCCACCAGTCCCCGAAGCACTGCTGTCAGCAATAAGTTCACAAGTGGTGCATGGCGAATGAATAATCTTTGGACACTCGTCTTGCACGCTGGTAGCAGGGGGTTTGGAACCTTTGTATACATATATTTCTCGTTGTACAGGTTCACTCCTGGGAGTAGTAGGTAAGTGCGTGTGTTTTTGTTTGGCTGACTAAGTGCGTTCTGGTGCGGTACAACCCCAATTATGATGAAGGCAGCTACAGTTCCGTACGTCGATGTGAGCCATGGGAATCATAGGGTCTTCAGGTTCTCCCATCTGTGTTTTTTATGAATTTCTTTTTTCATTACACAAAACGAAAGCCCGATTTCTTTTTTCATCGCCTGCAGTTTATAGTTTTGCCAGTTAAATGGTACAACCGGGACGGGTCCAGTCCAGCAGCAACAAACAGAAAACAACAATGCTCTTTTATTGATTTCTTGAATTAAAGGTCATGCTCAGAATCGCCGGCGATGGGCAAAGCACTAAAGGGACTACTGGAGGGACAGCGGGTATACGAACGCACCATGATGCAACGCAACAGGGCTACCAGATATTTTATCCGGTCGGGGGAAAGCCAGGCCAGTAAAACAGCTCAGTCATTTCGAACAAGCAAACGGCGAACAGCTGCTGGGAAAGGCAAGTCGCGGATGAGGCAAATGAGACGGTAACTACCATTGGGATTATGGGAACAGGACGGAGATGGCCAGAGCGTGTGAACGTGGTTAAACGATGACGATGCGTGAGCTATCTAGCCAAACAGAAGCGTACCGCAATGTTTTGTGCATGTGCTGGATGAATTGCGTGGCGTATAATACGTCCCCTGGCCTTGCAGTAAGCTCATGTTTATTTTCAAATTGCTTTATAAACTTTTGCAGATGCACTGTGTGCCCAGCAAGAAGCCTTTGCCTCAGGGCATACTTTCCCCGCAGAGCAGCACGATGAAGGACTCGTACCGGCATCCAAGCGCAAGCAGTAGGCTTATCAATCACATTATGACGGATGCAGCAAAAAAGAAACAGCTGCCGTCCGATCTTACAAACGGATCAGATCATGGTTCCAGTGGCGATATCACTTTGTCTGCAAACGTAGCCATAAGTCCACCAGTTCCAAAAGGACTTTACGTTCCTCCCGCACCTACTAACCTTTCAATCGGTTTATTCCCCATCGTTAGATGCACTAATCCTATAGCTTCGGACATTGGTACCATTCCCGTCTCTGACGCGCCATTAATCCCGGTTGATGCCCCGGTGATATGTGGAACGTACTTTTTGTTCCGCTACGACCATCTAAATTCTATCAGCATTTCCACGTATACAACACTTCCTATCGTGAACTATCTAAAACCACGTGGTTCGATAACGCTTCTCGGGTTTATTTTACATCGTATGTACTTTGCTTTCTGGAACGAACTTCCCAAATTCCAAGGCCGATGTAATTTCACAAGACCTGGCCAACTTCATTCTCAGTGAGTGAATTTCCATGTTTTACCCTAACCACGCTATAAAGAATTTGGAGCGAATTTGCTCGTTGCTCCAGAGACTGCATATGAAAATGCAAGCAGTTCTCAGGCGCTCAATGAACCGCCCCTACCCCTGTCATCCATGGATTAGCCTCGAAGGTACGGAGAACACCTTAGAGATGGTTCGCGGTGCGCACAGCTGGCAAGTATTTGACGTCGTCACGACGATTGATTTCGCAAAGGTGGGAAGTGGCTCCTGCAGGAGGCTGGTGGTGTACAAATGTACTCACTAACATACACAAACGTTGGTGCCAAGACTCGCCGTACTACTTAATTGACGCCGGATAAATTCAAAAGGAGTCCTTGGGTCAACTAGACTGGCTCATCGACTTAGTTGTAAGCAATTAATGGTTATTTTATACTTGGTTAATTAAACAGTTGGCCGGATGAAAGTCAACAACTATATTTTTACATTACAGACGCGGTAACTGAGATGCTTCCAGACACCGATATACGACAAATCAATGGAATCGTTCATCGCTGGCTAGAAAACGAGCGGCAAAAATTCCTAAAGAACACCGAAGAACCAAAGATGCCAAAGTGAGATTACGCGATTTATCTCTCGTAAACCGGCAACAAATACGAATCGGTGATCGTTCGCGACCTTGAAATTCCGCTCCATTAAACAAGACGCTGTGAGCAACATTTCACCGAAAGTACAAACGGACTGGATTAAGTCCTGGTAAAAGTCACAACTTCGAAGTTTCGGCGGAAATGATTTGGGTGCGATTCTAGTGAGCGGCACTCCTTGCTAAGTCACGAGGGCAGGAGTTAGTTCACACCAAAATTATGAATTAAACTCGGTTCAGTTAAATTTCAAGACAAGAAGTGCATATTATTGTCCTTTTTGCATGGGGATATTTGCACGGGAATGGTTTATTCATACACACTTCTTTGTTCCGAGCACTACGGTTTGGGGGAATTATTGCTTATGCCGGGTGAGGATAGGTGTTCCGAACCACGTTCAGTTAGCGCCGACGCGGAAATTTCTGCAGCACATCTGCACACGAGTGCGGAAAGTTCCACACAGTGTTGGCAGATTTCTTCACCCGGGAGCGGACTCAGTGCGGAAATGAAAATAGTTTTCGCACCCAATCCGCACCTGGGTGCGGGAATAGTGCAGACGATTCTGCACCCGGGTGCGGAAAATCCGTACTCAGTACCGGAATTTCTGCACCCTGTCCGCATTTACTGAAGGTCGTCCGGCGCACAAATTCAGCTCATTGCAAGCATTTGTTTCCCCCCTAGTACAATTCGCCAACTTCCAGACTACGCTCCTGTGCCGTGACAACCCATTCACCCCCACACATTTACTAAGCGTATTATTACCTCCCTGGGTATAAATAAGTGTTTTCAAGTACAAATATTAATGAAGTAGTAAAAGATACGGGGTTCTATTCGTCAGTTTTGGTGGCCCTCTACAGGCGTTTCCGAACATTTTGTCGCTCGTTTTCCAGCCAGCGATGAACGATTCCATTGATTTGTCGTATATCGGTGTCCGGGAGCCTCTCAGTTATTGCGTCTGTAATGGAAAAATATAGTTATTGACTTTCATCCGGCCAACTGTTTAATTAACCAAGTATAAAATAACCATTAATCGCTTACAACTAAGTCGATGAGCCAGTCTAGTTGACCCAAGGACTCCTTTTGAATTTATCCGGCGTCAATTAAGTAGTACGGCGAGTCTTGGCACCAACGTTTGTGTATGTTAGTGAGTACATTTGTACACCACCAGCCTCCTGCAGGAGCCACTTCCCACCTTTGCGAAATCAATCGTCGTGACGACGTCAAATACTTGCCAGCTGTGCGCACCGCGAACCATCTCTAAGGTGTTCTCCGTACCTTCGAGGCTAATCCATGGATGACAGGGGTAGGGGCGGTTCATTGAGCGCCTGAGAACTGCTTGCATTTTCATATGCAGTCTCTGGAGCAACGAGCAAATTCGCTCCAAATTCTTTATAGCGTGGTTAGGGTAAAACATGGAAATTCACTCACTGAGAATGAAGTTGGCCAGGTCTTGTGAAATTACATCGGCCTTGGAATTTGGGAAGTTCGTTCCAGAAAGCAAAGTACATACGATGTAAAATAAACCCGAGAAGCGTTATCGAACCACGTGGTTTTAGATAGTTCACGATAGGAAGTGTTGTATACGTGGAAATGCTGATAGAATTTAGATGGTCGTAGCGGAACAAAAAGTACGTTCCACATATCACCGGGGCATCAACCGGGATTAATGGCGCGTCAGAGACGGGAATGGTACCAATGTCCGAAGCTATAGGATTAGTGCATCTAACGATGGGGAATAAACCGATTGAAAGGTTAGTAGGTGCGGGAGGAACGTAAAGTCCTTTTGGAACTGGTGGACTTATGGCTACGTTTGCAGACAAAGTGATATCGCCACTGGAACCATGATCTGATCCGTTTGTAAGATCGGACGGCAGCTGTTTCTTTTTTGCTGCATCCGTCATAATGTGATTGATAAGCCTACTGCTTGCGCTTGGATGCCGGTACGAGTCCTTCATCGTGCTGCTCTGCGGGGAAAGTATGCCCTGAGGCAAAGGCTTCTTGCTGGGCACACAGTGCATCTGCAAAAGTTAATAAAGCAATTTGAAAATAAACATGAGCTTACTGCAAGGCCAGGGGACGTATTATACGCCACGCAATTCATCCAGCACATGCACAAAACATTGCGGTACGCTTCTGTTTGGCTAGATAGCTCACGCATCGTCATCGTTTAACCACGTTCACACGCTCTGGCCATCTCCGTCCTGTTCCCATAATCCCAATGGTAGTTACCGTCTCATTTGCCTCATCCGCGACTTGCCTTTCCCAGCAGCTGTTCGCCGTTTGCTTGTTCGAAATGACTGAGCTGTTTTACTGGCCTGGCTTTCCCCCGACCGGATAAAATATCTGGTAGCCCTGTTGCGTTGCATCATGGTGCGTTCGTATACCCGCTGTCCCTCCAGTAGTCCCTTTAGTGCTTTGCCCATCGCCGGCGATTCTGAGCATGACCTTTAATTCAAGAAATCAATAAAAGAGCATTGTTGTTTTCTGTTTGTTGCTGCTGGACTGGACCCGTCCCGGTTGTACCATTTAACTGGCAAAACTATAAACTGCAGGCGATGAAAAAAGAAATCGGGCTTTCGTTTTGTGTAATGAAAAAAGAAATTCATAAAAAACACAGATGGGAGAACCTGAAGACCCTATGATTCCCATGGCTCACATCGACGTACGGAACTGTAGCTGCCTTCATCATAATTGGGGTTGTACCGCACCAGAACGCACTTAGTCAGCCAAACAAAAACACACGCACTTACCTACTACTCCCAGGAGTGAACCTGTACAACGAGAAATATATGTATACAAAGGTTCCAAACCCCCTGCTACCAGCGTGCAAGACGAGTGTCCAAAGATTATTCATTCGCCATGCACCACTTGTGAACTTATTGCTGACAGCAGTGCTTCGGGGACTGGTGGCTATTCCTCTTACATTTATTTTCCCTCCTAGGTTGCGGTACTGCCCAACTCAAGCAATAAATATCAGATAAACTAGTCCATCACCTCAGAAGTTCATCCCCGTCAGTCCTCTTAATTTACGTTTAATTTCCCTAACCCACTACCTCTCGGCGGGCTTCCACCGGTTAGCGCTAGATCTCCTGTAATCTAATATCGTGTGTTAGCTTACTCAACACCTGCCTGGCCCCTAGTCCACTAAGTACAAATCCATCCCTATCCTATCTCATATAATCATTTGTTGTCCCCACCATAATAGCGGTAGACGCCAAGTCTTTTTTTTCTCTCTCTCTCTATATATATATATAGGTATATATATCATATCTATATTTAATACACATTATCCCATCTGATGTCTCTTCAAAATCATCATGCTTTGTTAATCTCATCCCATTCCCCTGTCTTCCCAAGCCTTGGACTCCGGCAATATCAGGTATGGACGATCTGGTTGGCTGTCATCCACGCTCATAGAATTGCACATCACAGCCCAATGACCTCAAATGTGACGTTCGTGGGTCTTTCCGAAAACCGAAGTATTTCAGGCCAATGATAGCATGGCACTACCATACTCTGTTTGATAGCACACCCGCAACTGTTCCCTTCCAACTCTCGACCGTACCCTTTTTTCGCTTGCGTCTTTTAGGGAACGACAGCCGCTGAACGACAAGAACAAAACCGACCCGTGAGACTTGGGCAAAAGCCTCGATCCTGTGTATCAATCAGTGATACCCTCTCGCCCACCCGTTCCACCAACTGCAAATACGAATAAACTCCTCGACTTGGCACAGCTGCCTACATGATATGTTCATTCCAAAATGCTGAACCTGTCGTTCGAATGTAACCATTTCGGTGGACTTCCAGTCTGTGCTCCCCACAAAATCAATAATTTTCTATCCAGTTCGCGTTCTGGCTCGTGTGTTACCACCATCTCACCCTTCCAAAGAACTGCTACCCCCAACTTCACAACAGCGACACCAGTGAGTCTCTACAGTTCCACTGTACAGCATGTTTCTGAGATTCCTGTTACAATTTATCCGCTTTGCTAATCCCTTCACTTCATCGTCCCCACTCACGTTCTTGTGACCCAGGCCATGAACCCAACAGTCCAAGGCCACGATACCTCAACGGTTGGTTGAGGTTTTAGTTAATTTGACCGGCTGGATGACGTCAACCCTGCTGCTTCACCAGATTTTATGTTCTGGTCCCTCGTTTTCCGCAGTTTACACTTCTCTTGCCATGTGTCAGGCAGGAAGTTTCTTGTTTTGCCCTCCCTCGTTTTGTTTTTGCCCACCACCTTCAAATCCTAACTATATGATCTTGCTCAATGTTCTCAACAAAAAAGAGCATAGTAACTGTTCCTCCCTGCTTGTGCTGGTTTAGTGGTGACCACGTCTACATCCGATAAGACCCGCCGCCTATGACGCTGTTCCTTTTCCCAAAACCCCCTGTACCCATGTTTCAGACAGTCATGCCTTTATTCTGAATGTAACCTTATGATCATGCTTGACGGCAGACCGCCCAGAAGTCGAGAATAAACATTACCATTATCGCTTCGTACGTGCACGACTTTAATCAAAACTTTGGTAGAGCGCCCCTCAGCAAGTTGGGATATAAAATACTTGTTCAAATCCTCCAGCTGACTGGGACCTGTATGGTGCTTCTCTTGCTTTCGGGTCCAGAAATCAGAGTCATGACGTAAGGGGATTGTTAGCGAGGGAAAAGTCATTCGCGTGCCAATGTGCACACCCTTCTGTGTGCAATAATCATGGCCGTAATATCCTGCATGCCCCTTCACTCGCTTCAGAAATACCTTAGCAGGACCGTCGCAAACAATACATGCAAGACGGACAGTGTGAGTGGGGTAAGCCCCGGAGACACCGTTCATCAACTCAACGACTGTGTCAGACATCAACTTTTGAACATCATTCGGCTTGTTCTCACCCATGAAAAAGGGCTGACCGAGAAAAGGGGAGATTATGCAGGAGAGTATGAACCACATCTGGGTACGCGAGTTGTTGTGGGCCCGAATACTGTCAGCGTTTACTTGAATATCGACATTCGCTACCCTAGTATGAATCTCTCAAAGCTGCTGCAGCAAACCTGCTTTCAGCCCAAGGTGGGTGTACATCACACCAGCCTCCTGTCGCACGCAACACCGACAGGGAGTTTTCAATACAGTCCGTGTTTCCTTCGGAAGGGACGAAAAAAGTGCCTGAGTTCGTCCAACACAACGGCTAAACCGGATAGCGGTAGGTTTAGCCCTCGCGCAATCCGACGAACAGCTGATAAATTATTCTTACGCGGATCTGAGTGGGTGAAAATGCGCACTGATGGAGTGATCAGCCGCGATAGTTGTCCGTCCAATGAAGAATAACTCTGCTTGTCACTGTTCCTGAAGTGACTTTTTCACAAATTCTACTTTTGATGGTGGTTGACGTCCGGTGTTCAGAATCATTTTAGCTCACTTTTTTGTGAAAAATTTTTATGCACAAACATTTTCAGGTGGCTCCGTGTCTTGCGTTTTCAAGCGTCATAATTTTAGCACCAAATATGAAGATCGTTATTGAATTGCTTGCGCAGGAACCAAGTCCGCTGCGATTGTTACCTCCTATCATCAACTTCGCGGAAAAATTTGTAACAGGTTATTTCACGGCTCAATGCTTTTTCCGGAGATACTGAAATACAATACATATCGGGTTGCGAATAATTTCCGTATATTGTTAAGTTAGCACTCCAGAACCAGCTACAGCCTACTACGGCCTCACTGCAGATCCGGGGACCACCTTGCGCGTACTAGGCCAAACATTGGACGGAAGCCTATTTGCGTGAAAAATCGAAAATATTAAAGTTCAGGCAGGAAACTCCTGCCCTCCTACATTTCTCTATTAGTTCTCAAATTCCACCTCATTGCATAGCAACCCAATATCATCTCTTACATTAACCGTCTCATTCAATATGAACTACCACAATAGGTTTCTTCACTAGAGCTAGAAATTACTGCCACCGTCTGGCTGACCTACCTTGTGGTGATGGATAACAAACAACCTAGCGGTGGTGCTTCTTTTCGAACGTCGCATCAAGTGACCTCCACCCGCTTCACATGGCGCACTTAATCTCCCGCTCTGGGTGTGTGCCTGTTGGCCAACCGACACCAGACGGAACCACAACGAATCCCCTTTACCACCACCGCTAATCCTTCGTTAGTCGCCGTCTAACGAGCACTCCACACTACGCTGGTCAAAACAATATTACACTAGGTTTTCTGTCTCTCTTTGTAATATCTGGTGACCTAAACTGTTTTCTGATGCTTACGTCAGTTATCACAAATGTGTCCCTGTTTGCGCACACAAAGCGACATGTGTCCATTCTCTTAGAAGTAACGAACGCTGATTTTTTTATCAATCACCGTTATGCTGTTGAAAACGCCCTCATCCTCCAAACTCCACCAATCACATTCCATTCTTCCATCTTCTCAAAGTTTAGTCTCCCCTACTAATTGCCTCAAAAGCTCCGCTTAATGTCCGTCTACCCCTTCAACGTTGCACCCCTCATCCGCGTGAGCCACTAGCAGAACCAGCCAGGAGTCCGCTGGCTAGATAACCCCACACCTTTTGTCCAACCAGCTCAAAAGTAGCGTCTTTCACGAGGATGCCCAGAGACCAGACTATATCTGCACGTTGAAGGCGGGGTACTGCCATACACGGTCTGATGACACCCCAGCAGCCAACTATTTTACGCGCTCGATTTTGCCCTCTTGCCTTTCTTGCGCCTTCACCGATACTGCTCATGTTGGGCAACCGCCAACAGGCGAGTTGTTCTTTCTTCTCATCTGAACTTTTTCTGCCCAGTTTCCGCTGCCTTGCTAGCTTATCTGGTGTATAACGTTGACGGCTTTTCTTGGTGTCTACTCGGTTCTGCGCGACAGAAACGCGTTCCAGATCACCAAACGTTGACAGCGGTTTTTTACTTCGGTTCAGGTCGGAAGACTGAAGTGCTTCAGGTCGTTCGGCACCATCGCTCTGGGGTTGGCCACCGACAACTTCCAATTTCTTGTCACGTAACATACATATCCCCTCGGTTGTGCTTTCTCCTTTATTTCGCCATGGCCCGTCAGGTCCTGGTCATGCCTGAAGTACTATGTCACCCGCAAGCTGGGACACTAATCATTTTGCTCGGTGTTAATATTGCTTTTATTACTGCATCAAGATGATCTGTAATACCCTCACTCGGCCATGAAAAATTCACGCAAAATGGTCGAATGCTGTCCACCTTAGTCCGTTACTTCCAGGTCGCAACGTGATAATTGTGTCAGATCGTTTTCAGGGAAACATCCGAGGGTCAGTGACCATGGTGTTTGTCGGTATCGTCTTATACCGGATTTTTCATACTGACCACCTCAGGACATTTTCAGGCTTCAACTTGGGGTCCCCGTAGTTGGCAAGAATGTCGCCTGAAGACACATGGTGGTACAGAGTTCAACCCTATTTTCCGCATTTCAGGTAAACGCGTGAACTTCTGGCAAACCGAAAATTTCGGCCCCGTCAGCCCAAGGAACGCAAGCAATGACCCAGTACACAAGGTTTAGTGTTACAATTGCCGGAAGATGCCTTATATCCGGCAAGGCAGCGATTTCTGTCTTCAGATTCCCGATCTACTGGTGCTAAATGGACAAGTATAAATGAAAAATCCCCCCGAAAATCAAATCAGTCAAAAGAGTTCAAACACACTGCCCAGGCTAAGTGATGCATCAACCTCCGTTCCGGAGTTCCAGCACCGTGTCAATCCTCAAACCTCCTTTCATAAGTGAGAGTGAGTGTAATGAAATAAGATATCAGCGCCCCTAGGGTGCCAAGGCAGTGTTGGCCACTGATCCTCATACTTGCAACGTGCGTCCTACTACACGATCGTCATCATTCTTGGTGCAGCTTCAACGTACATCAATGACGCTTTGCCGCGGATCATCACGATTAAGTTGAAAGCCTCACTTCCAAGAAAAGGATGAAATAGCAAAGAAGAGGTACTCAGTTTCAGCACACCAGAACCAACCCAATTTGCTTTAAACTCCAGACGTAATTTTGGCCCTTCTAAAAGCCATTGCTATCTCTTAGCTGCACAGGGCGATCACAGGCCTCCATCATTTAAGGTGTAATGCGCCGGAATCATCCAGACTTTTGGTGACCTATTTCGCACCGCTCTTCCAGTGCAAAGGATGGTAGCCTCTCTGCATGCGTCACCTTGCATTGAACATGAGAAGAGCAGTCTTTAGCAAACGACGATTCAACCTCTGTTATTTATGAATAAGCCGCAGGAGCTTCTGGCGTTGAACACATTCTTCGATTGGGATCTCCGCTGCAAAACCAAGCACTTGCTTTTAATTGCCTGATTGCAGATTATTTGAAACTAGCTTGTATGAACTACGGTTCTAAGACGACTGTCACAGAGGGTGAAAATTGTCCCATCTCCGCCGCTTACAGCAACCACGTTTCAGTAATAATAATAATAATAATAATAATAATAATAATAATAATAATAATAATAATAATAATAATAATAATAATAATAATAATAATAATAATAATAATAATAATAATAATAATAATAATAATAATAATAATAATAATAATAATAATAATAATAATAATAATAATAATAATAATAATAATAATAATAATAATAATAATAATAATAATAATAATAATAATAATAATAATAATAATAATAATAATAATAATAATAATAATAATAATAATAATAATAATAATAATAATAATAATAATAATAATAATAATAATAATAATAATAATAATAATAATAATAATAATAATAATAATAATAATAATAATAATAATAATAATAATAATAATAATAATAATAATAATAATAATAATAATAATAATAATAATAATAATAATAATAATAATAATAATAATAATAATAATAATGAGGATAGGCTAGATGGGTATATGGTGCTAATACATATGGCGAATCGAACACCGTACACGGATTTGGACTTGTGGAAGAGGCAAGCCGAAATTGTGGCAGAAACCCAGGCTAGCCAAATTTGAGCAAAAATTTATCGGGTACGACAGAACTCGTCCTAGATACGGGGCCAGATGAAAAATTTGCTCGTAGTTGCGACTACAGGCTCGATTGGGCGATGGGTTGCGGCCGAGATTCTGAAGAGAATAGTTGCGGGAGTGCCATCACACTGGGTATGACAGTGCCATGCCATCATTGCACTGACATGCTTCGGTTTATAAACAGCTCCGTAGCGGTCGTCAAGGGTGCCGCGATCGGAGAAGGGATACGCAGTTCCGTGGCAGCTGGATCTGGGGGAGACGGATATTGACACAGAGTCAGGCGGATACAGGGTCAAAGGTAATTTTCCTTTCGTTGGAGGACCGTGAGAGTGTGGACCGGGGACCAGCCAGTTCTACGGGGCGTTTGGGCAACTGCAGTAGAAATTTGAAGCTTGGATAGGGGGGCAACGAGGAAGAAATAGAAAGAAAGCAGTACACTGTACTGTTGCCTGATATACAGGTCAGTTGACATATAGGGGCGTGCCGCTTTGCCAGCATTAGAGTTTAAAGTCAACAAATTTAGGCCTGGTCTCAGGGATTTGTGAATTGACCTCATCTGACGTACCACAGTGGAAACTGTCCCGACTTCCGGGGTGAGTAAAATGCTCCACGAACTCGGTTAACTTCTCCTGAATTTCGGGCGGCGCATTCAGTGACCGAAAGCTGAGGAAGGTGAGTAGAATTTGTGCAACAAAAAAAACAATAACTCTCGTCAGATCATTCCAAAACAGCTGCACACTCTCCACTTTGTAAGGCGAAAACGTGTCGTCCGCATGTTACATAAAAACACGAAGTACTGTAGCAACTACAGGCCTTTCAGCCACATTAGCGTACTATGCAAGATGATGAGAAGCACTCTGAAACGGGCCATCCTAGGTCACCTCACTATCAACACCTTGATAGCCCCATTTCACCAGGGATTCCTCCCAAACCGTTCTTGCGCGACGAACATGCTCGTATCTATGGCCAGCCTAACCCAAGCTAAGGACGAGGAACTGATATCGAATGCCGCGTTCTTCGACTTCTCAAAAGCATTCATTCTAAACCGTACATCCCGCTGATCCATAAACTCGAATCTTACAGGATTTTAGGGAAAATCCTGCACTGGCTCAAGGCGCTCCTATCAGACAGATCATTCCGGATGGAAGCGGCCTCCACCTATTCTTCTCCGGCGCCGGTCCCCATTAGAGTTCCTCAAGGATCTGGGATCACCGCTGTTTCTGATCTGGGTGAACGACCTTCAAGACGTTCCTTCCAGTCCAATTCTACTTTTTGCGAACGACTCGAAATCCCGGATTTCCGATGCCAGTGCCCTCCAAATGGATGTAGATGCTGCGAAGCAGTGGTCCTTGGACTGGCACCTTCATCTGAATGACGTAATGTGCGTCTATATGTCATTCAGAGGGGACTCAGCGGACGCCTTTTTCGTGCATGGTAAGAACGGACCAGAAGACATCACGAGGATGGATGCGAAAAAAGATTCAGGCTGTTGACGCTCGTCAAGCACCCTGCGCCATAAGAACTCGGCTGAAAAGGCATTCGCTGTTCTACGGATGATTCGGCGCACCTTCCGTACTACTTGCATGGATTTCAATTTACTCTATCGTGCCTATGTCAGACAGCTTCTTGAATATGCCAACCAAACTGTCTACTCAGGACGCGCGAAAGACCTAACCCTCATTGAGCGTATCCAATGAGCTGGAGAATGGTTGCCGGGCTTCAATCTGTGGACTATGAAGAGCTGCTAAAGGTGCTTGACCTCTTTCCCCGGGGGATTGTCACCTCCAAGTAGAACTGATCCTGTTGGAACGAGGTTTGGCCGAGAGGTTTTTAAAAAGGAACCCAACTAACACACGGCGAGGGCATGGTAAAATATTTTAAAGCTTAGAGCGCACACCTTCATTAGGCAAAATGTTTTTTGTCATTATGGGTAGTGGCTGCGTGGAATAACCTTTCTCCGACGGTTGTCCAGGCAGCATCTAGCACACAGTTCAAAGCACTATAAGACGCCTTTGATGCAGATCCTCGTTCTGGCAGGCTTACTGCTCCGCGCTGAGATCTTAATGAGCAGTGCTACACCCTTTTTCTACTTGTCATTTGGGAAGAACGGCAGCCGCTCAAGGACTAAATCAAAGTCGGCCCGAAAATGTTGGGCGGAGGCCTTGATTCTGTGTAACAATCCGGAAATCCGTGAATCCATGATCATCATGTCGACGGGAGCGGGGCTAAACTAGGGTGCTCATTCTAGCCGAACCTCCATTTGTGTACGGACGATTTTTGAAAACTCTTCACGTTCAGACTAACGTGAACGATAATTTCATCTTAGTCTTACTTGAAATCTTAGTTGCTTTCCGAATGAGTGCTTTTCTAGAGATAAGTCCGACTTTGGTTCAAGTAGATCACAACGTTGGCGAAACTCGAGAACTACGCCGCCTGATGAGCCCGACGAAGGGCTAAACCGGTCGTCGGCTGTTGAAGCTTTTCAGCAACCTTGCGAGTAACGTCCTTTGTGTACCATACTGCGATATCTGGAACATCGCAACAATTGAACCATAAGGCGGCCTTTATGCAGCACCTTCCATTGAAGAACATAATAAACAAGGTATTCAGTGCAGTAGTTTTTTCTAACCAAATAAACATGCTGAACAGCGTGTTGGAAGTAATGTTCATGTTCGTAAATTTCCTAAAATCTCCCTGACAAGCCAGCGTTTTAAGTGGGACAGCCGGACCAACCATTTCAGATGTACCTTCTGAACTCATGCCTGTCAATAGTTTGTGTTACTCCTACGTATGCGGTATCCCCGACGGATTGTAAAGAGTTAGTCAAATCAAACCATGCCAGAGGAGGATCACACTTGCCGCCATTAAGTAATGCTTCACGGGTCACTGTGAAGCGATGGACGACCGATGACGCCAAGAATCCCGTTAGGACTGGAATCGACTTGATTCTTTTCGGTTGCCGCACTTATCTTTGAAGAACCTTTGAAGGTATGCGCAATAACGGCCTCTCTTCTGTTGTCTGAGTCAGTCTCTTTTTCCCTCATCGAATTATCTTGACCGTTGAACAATATGGAGGGTGGATAGTCCGAGCTAGATTTTTTGTGTCCTCTGAGACAATACACGCGGTCATGGAATTCCCAGAAAGTATATGGTTTCAGGTTTACTATACAGAGTTTTGCTATGGTTTGAGGTTGCAGCTGGGGAGCAGTAAGACGACTATCTTCTTCACTGTTCCACGTGAAGTGCTGGCCTTATGGTAGGAGAAAATTTAATCAGGTGTGGTAGCGCTGAAGAAGAACAAGGTAGAGAAAGAGGGAAAAGAAAACTGAAGAATGTTGTCAACTTTTCATCCTGTTGTATGCAGCATGTAAAAGCAATGCTTTCGAAATTTGTATCATGTTGTGCCTGTGCGAATTCACTTACAATTTCTTCAGCCTATTTACCAATCAACCTGATTACCAAGTTTCGTTTGGTGTTGATCTAAGGCAGAATATGATCTAAGTGTAAAAACCTGTTTGTCAGTGTGTAGCTCCGTTTCGCTGTAAGCCCACGTGTCTTCGGTACAAACAAGATTACGACAGAATTTTCCCTGCTGGAGCCATTGGCAGAAAAACAGCCGCGCAAATCACATGCTAGATGAATGCAATGCGTAAATCAGTGTCACGTTCTTCTAGGTTGGAGTAATTTTAGGTTTCTGGGGCTAAAGTACGAGTATTTGGATCGATTGTTCAAAATATCTGGCCACATTTTCCTCGCTTATTCCTGAGGGATGCGATGCATTCTATAGACAACGAAACACTTATAATAATAGCATGTCTATTTCCCAACGTGTGAGGAGCATGCCGGTTGAGGCATGATCGGGTCGTTGCAGCACGAACGCGGCAGGTAACACCACAACGTGCAGGAAGGTGCACCAACGAGGCACTTGTGGGAACTGAAAATAACTACGGCAACGAGCACGAGGTACGACTAGTTAAAAGATAACGCCGGCTGATATTAACTAAAACTGAAAACTGTTGCTGGCCATGAGTGACCCTGGGTGGTTGAGTAAGTGAATATGGTCACAAAAGGCAAAAATGGGCCGCGCCTTGGACGCACAATGCATTTTTCTGCAAAACCCTTGCGAGTGAAATAAAACTTTCTACTTCAAAATCTTGCATTTCTTTGTATATGTGCTCAGACAGAACATCATCCTCATCTGCCGTCATGTTTTTGCGATTTGTTTTGATAAATCTTTGAACTTGTTGTGCAATGGCTTCGGAAGTGGCTGCCCACGCGTTTGTTTAGAAATTTGGGGTTGTATCCTCTTCATCCTTCACGGCATTTGAGAATGCTTTAAATCAGTACATGAAGGAGAACTATGTGGGATTGGTGCGTTCATCCGGTACTCGAAGCACCAACGTCGTTTTGCTTTACGAATGGGTGTACTACAAATGCAGCAGGGGACCTCCAAGACCAACGGAAAGTCAAGGAATCCGAAGAAGCTAGTAAGCTGGGCGTGTTTGCTAATAAAAACAGTACGCGAAGCACCAGCTGCCCAGTGCGTTTCTGTTCACGGAGGCAAAGGAACCACCTGGCAGTCACCTCTTATTTTCTTGAACACAACCATAACTTATCAAAGTTTATTTACAATCGGCTTCCGGTTAATTGACGGCTAACCGAAGACGAGTTCGGCACCCGCAGGGTGCTTCTGAAATACGGAACGCCATCGTGTGCGGTGCGGCAGTTTGTCGCCGATGAATTCGACAAGATCCTCGCCACTCAGCATATATGCAACTAACGCCGGAAGTGTCGACCGGCTCTGTTGAGTAGGTTCCGCATAGTTGGATTCTATTGTGGCAAGTGATATGCCTTCGGTGCTAGCAAAACTTCGGAAAGCGGGACGGGTGTTGTGTGGCAGTCAGAAAAAGGTCACTATAGCCAAATATGCTTCTCCCGATGGCAGCAGATAGCGTTGTTCCGACGCTTTCCGGATGCCGTAGATGTAGAAGGAAAGCACGCATCTAACCTTTTAGGTAAGTTTTTTTAAAGCACCTAATATTTGGTCTGTAGATACAGGCTGTATACCTTCTTGATAACGGACGGCACGGGTATCGGGCGTCCGGTTATGTATGCGTTCGTGGAAAGCGAACAGTTTGCTTCCATGCGTAAATAGTTCGGCTTGTTTAAGGAAATGATTGGCGAGCAGTATCCAGTTAGGACTTTTGTTATGGATAAGCTGGCGGCGCAAATGCTGGCGGCAAGCGTCTTGTTTAGCTGCGATGCAATACTTTGCTACCTTCATATCAGAAAAGCTAACGGGAAGCACGTATGTATCATTTAATATACATGTATTTTTGGTCATAGACACACTCTGCGAACAGCCGACACGTCTTCTACAGCATGGTTTGCCTGGACAACGCCATACGGTAGGTTTTTTGTCTATCGTATTACAAACACAAGATTCCGGCAAGCTCTTTAGCTGCTGCGCCGAAAGTACCCATGATCTGTTTCTTACCTTACGGCCCGCTGGTTGTACGTCATCCGAAAATGGGCCATACACGCACAATCTGGAGTGGTTCAATTTGGCAATGTGACCAGCAATCGCCTGGAGATTGTGAACGGCCGCCTTAAAGATTGGGAGCACCATGCAGACACATTGGAGCATACCATACAAAAGGTGTCCCGTCACGCCGACTGGCTCATGTGAGAATTTGCGATGCATACATCGTGCCATTCCGACAGGGGGGAAATCCTTGAGGGCGACGGCTACGTTCTGAACGTGGTCTGCCGAATGACTACGTATGCATGCTCTCTCGTTTTGAGACAGTTGGGGCCGCGACCACCACCGCGACCACTAGGGTTGCCCTATGACAGTGTTGGAAAAAAACAAGATGAGGCTAAGCTACGTCGACCAACTTACAGTTTGTGGTTCAAACACCCAGATCCTTCCAGACGGTTGACGCCTGTGCTGGAGAATGCGCATACCCGTTCTACCAGGCGATGTGGCTGCTGTGCGCAAATTTGTTTACCGTTTTTAGAGATCAGTCGGTTCCAGGTGGTAGGAACTCTTCTTCATAGATCTTTTCTTAGCTTGCTTCCCAATCCACCAACGATGGCTGTCAGATTACAACCTACTGGAGAAAGACGTAACCCTTACACTTGTTTCGGAGCCACCTCCGACATCTTTTGACGCCACTCGCGAACAACTGAACTAAGTGGTGGATAAGTTTCAGGGGCTGGAACCCAAAAAGGCCACAGCCAGCTTTAAGCAATTGATCGTTAAGGGGCAAATCCTGCTTCGTCAAGGCTCAAAGTCTGCAACTGATGGCCTGCCGTCTGTGGTCGAGGACACTGCATCTCAACCCATATGGCGGTCTAGGGACACAGACTTAGGCCTTCGTGTGTTCTGTGACCGGCCAACTTCTACCAGTGACCACTGGTGTGCAACGGATCGCGTATTATATCACGCCGACTGTTGTGATGGTAAGCCTTACCCTCTCTACGGTGATGCTCTTCAGGCTTGTCCTAAAGGTGAGTCCACAGAAGAATAATTTACTTTTGCTTCTTAGCTTCCGGCCAGTCCAAAATGCGCAAAAATGTGCTTGCTACCCGGTCCGCAAAGAGGGCGTCTTATGATGTTGACTTCGACCGAAGCACAGAATCCCAGCACAGCTGTCCCGGAAGTCCGTGTTTTCGGGTCGAAGGAGGAACTACCCAACAGCCGTGAGTAAATTTCTGACTACTGAGACCAACGCTGTAGAGCACTAGTTAGACGAAATAGACAAAGATGATTTCACGTGACCCATCAACTCCGGCCAGTTCGTCTGTTAATGAGGCCCCGAGCATTTCATGTAAGTCTCATATTTCTTCATGGATACAGTGATTAAGCATGCGAACTAGCCGCTGAAGATGGCGTTGTGTAAACAAGCCTCTACGATAATATAGCCGCTAAATTGCCTAAATGTTAGGGTAAGTATTCCTCCCAGTTTGTCAGCCGCCTGCCCCATGATGATATTTCGACAACCTAGCTTATATCTTGCTCTCATTTTAGGACGTCAGTGGTCAGATGAACGCTCCTCACAAAGTTCATGCGCTCCCAGGCAGAACATATGTGCTCATCTAAACGATCAATACAACAACTTTCTTTGTTGTCTAGTGTAGACCTTTTCCCCGGTATAGATGGACAGGCGCGCTCCGGCCAGCTAGGTTCGTTCAGCTGTCCGCTATGATCGACGTAGGTTCCGTGTGGCTGGTTGATTAGGCATCGTGGACCACTAGCCGCAAGTTAGTTCCATCTGGCTCACTGATCAGCTTCATGGTCTTCCTAGGATTATTAAGAGGCTGGAAAGGAAAACTTTTCTGTTTAACAACAAACTTGCACGATTTTTCGCCGATAATGAACGCAGGCTACGCAGTTTTAGCTTGTAACAGCAAATATCGAGCAAAAATTGTTTTCGGAGATGGCACGTCCGCATAATTTGCATCCACAAGGGCCATGTACATTCTAGAGTGTTCAGAAAATGACTTCAGCTGAAAAACTAACGGAAAATTCCATGCGTTGTAAGTGAGTCAACTTTTTGTGCAATTTGCTATTTCTTATTACATTAGGCGGCATATTCACAGTCGGTGGTGTTTGCTGACCTTGAAGATTCGCTCACTTAAACAAATCACCAATGCAGAGAATTTGCAATATTACACGAACATATACCTTATACATATACATTCTACACTATGAAGTAGCAACCCTGAAAGTTTCGTAGCTTTCAAGAAATCAATTCCATTGTTCCAATACTTGGTGGTCAAAAATAGAGATGGAGACGGATGAATTCGAAGTGGAGATAAATGGCGAATTCTGTCTCAAAAATATGGTTTAAATTGTGACTGAGTGGACCCACTGGTGTTACTTTGTAGGGACTGTGGGAGATGGTATTGATGGCGAGATAGTGCCAATGCATAGGTCCAAAGGTAGGTGAAACTGAACTTGTGGAGGAGGCAAACCGAAATTACAGCGGGAAACCAGGTAGGTTATATCCGAACGAAAGGTTTAGCGGGTTAGAATGAACTCGTTTCAGGGACGGTTGGGGCTGGGTGAAAAATTGTTCGTGGTGAAATAACTGGCTCAAGTGAGCTGCAAGTGACCGTCGGGGATAGGAAGAAAATAGTTGCGGGATTGCCATCCGATTTAGTATGGCAGTGCCATGTCATCATTGCACTGACATACTTCAGTTGCTGGACAGCCCAGTAACGGTCATCAAGGTTGCTGCAATCGGAGAGAGGATATTCGTTTCCGTGTTAGCTGGACCTGGGCTAGAGGGGGAGGTTGACACCGATAGAGTCAGGTCAATGCAGAATCACGGAAAACTCCCAACCAGTTGAAGGACCATGCAGGTGTAGGCCGGGGGAAAACCAGATTGAGTGAATAACGTTTGTACGGGGCGTTTGGGCAACTACAGCCGAAGCTCGAAGCTTGAGAACAGGGCGGATGAGGCAGGAACAGGATGAGAGTAGTAGCGTCTTGTGAGTGTCAGGAGACATCAGATAGAACGGTGTTATTAGAAAAAACTAACAGGGAATGACAGCAAGCTAAATGAACCTAGAAAACGGTGGACTTTTTTGGCTGACCTAGAAACCAAGTATTAGCCGGGCCAGAGTAGGTGCCTGACTTTGGGAGGATAAGGAATTATCCGCCAAAGTAGCTGGCAGCGAAGCAAGCTGTTGGACCAGTTGGAACGGGCAGCAGTTTTTATCTCAGTAGAAAATCCAATCATAATGTCTCCGTTGTGCAAACCGGAAGTTGGCGGAAGCAGGGACAGTGGACAAATAATGAGCGTTTGGGCAACAGCTTCAGAGATGATGGATGAGAACCGTGGTTTAACTGGAATCTACCACATCAACTTAACATGGAGGTAAGAGAGTGGGTCGCCATCCACTCCCAAAATTTTTGAGCCAGTTAACTTCCACTGACTGTTTAAAAAAATAAGGTAAGCAACGTCGGGTTACGGGCAAAAAGTAAAAATTCAAATAATCCAAATGGTTGCCTATAAAAAGAGGTACTCTAAAAAAAGAAGCTGTAGAAACCTCATCATGGGATTACGCCGGCATCTATGCACCGATTTGGGAACTGCTAATTTCATGTGGGATTTTGTGCAAATAACCAGGTGGAAAACAGTGCCCTTACAACAAGTTTGCACGGAATAAAGGCAAAGTGGTCACAAAACGAAGGGGCACATATGGTTGAATTAACTTAACCGCGCAGTGGTAGCGCCAAGGAGCAGTTTACATTCAAGTCAAAATAGGAGACGCTAAAGGTACAAAACAGAAACCACAAATTGGGTGATCCCGTTGCACACTACAAGAACCGGAAAAATGACCACCGTCCTAGTTTAGCAAGTTATACCGCACGCATAAGATGGGGTCAACAAGAGTGGTAAAGTCGTTCTAGCGAAAATTCGTCCCGCAATCAGGAGCGTATTCCCGGAATGGTTCTGCAACTGGTTGTCTTCTATTCTTTCCTACACGTAGATGCGGCGTATATCACGCCCGGCCTAACCGGTGAAGTCTCTGCAAGCGCCTATCGAAAATGGCCAGAACCTCCATGCCCAGCCTCCGGTATGATACTATTCTTCCGATGTCCGCGAGTTGGATTGATGCCGCTAAAAACTACAGCTTAAACTCGCAACTACTGACGGTTTTGTATTCGCTGGCTTCGAAACTTTGAAGGTGGAAACCACTCTTAACCACAGACGTCAAAAGGTACCATGCCCCTGTCCAAATATCGGGTATATGTTGTTGCGCACCTATGTTACATTGCCTGGTATATCATGCTTTCCCTTGAGGCCGGAGACCTGAGGCGCGTCCTGGGAGTCTGGAGCTTAGTAGACAGATGCAAGTGGATGTTTATTTAAAAGGCGCTTCAACTCAGTGAGGAAGTTAAACAAAGTTCCGTCGGTGGCCACTCGCCCGCCGGCGACCGCACTCAGCACTCGCGCATGGCTCGAACATGGCGCCCTAATATGCCTCAAAATCGAGTGGTATTGAAGGAAATAAAGTGTCACCTAATCAACTGGGCTGGTATTCTCCCGATAGTGCGGTCGCAATCTAGCAATTTCAGAATTTTTGGAAGTTCCAGCTCGGCTTCCACGAAATTACACGCTTGGTCACTGTACATCTCCTTTGGCAAGCTGCAGAGTTCGACAGATCGGGCAACTGTTGTAAGGTAGAAATGAGCCAACCCGGTGTGGAATGCGTGAGATTTTAAACGGAAGAATACATGTGTATTTGGCTTCCTCGACTTCCGTCCATCGCGTATAATGATGGACCGAAGTAATGCACTTCCGGGATGACAAAGACCTGACCGGCCTCAAATCCGCAGGGGGGTTAGGAAGTTATCAACCGTTCCGTTGGCTGCACGGACCTTACCGTACATGACAGATACCTGGTCATGCGGCTGCAGCATCTCTTTTCACAGTTTAAAATTCCGAAACCATAGCAGCCAGACCACACGGCCTTCCAATGCATCCTCCGGCCTCATGCTGGTGTCTTAATGTGAAATGCCTCGCGGGCTGTCAACAAGGAATTGTGATACGGGGGTGCGTAAAACCACAGTTTTTCAGCCCTCCTCCGACAAAAATCAGTCTTACAAGAAGGACTGAAGAAATACCACCTTACAAGTTGGCCGAATTCTAATTATGGGTCTCGTCGAGACGTGGTCTTCCGATGAGCCACTCATACCTGTTGAAATCCGTGTGTATGTATGTATACACGCATGAATGAATCGCGGGAGAGCATATAAGAAGTTAGCTTCCTGAAATTCGAGACTTCATGTGTCATTGAAGAAAGATTCAACATTAAGTTTCTGTCACACGGGCTGTGGGATTCACAGAAGGTATACGTCATGCAGCCAAACATCTAGAAATGCATGTGGCTACCAGTGACACTCCCGGTGTTTTCTTCGCCGAACTGCTTCGGGATGGCACGTGCCTCCATTGCGATACTTCGGTATTTGTGTGAATAAAACTTAAACTAATAGGGACGAACGTTTTGGCGTATTTGAGTACAATCAGAATCGCTCCACAAGTAAGTGCTATTTATTTTCAACTTGCGTCCCCCTTAAGACCTGGCGCACTAACACGACAGACAAGGGGGTCGCTTGCAAGTTCAAATACGGTATAACAACAGGGGAGACACGGGGTTCACCACTCATGAAATTGCAACATGGCATCCTGGGGCTGTATATACAGCGTACCTAAACGACGGACCCACAGCCAACCGCTGAGGCCCCAGAGAAGATTTGCGGGGTAGTGTGACGCGCATCAGACTCAGCAGGCATGACGCCCCGAGGTACTTGCAGAGACTCAAATCTTCGTGGGTTGATCTGCTTGCGTCACGCCCTGTGGTCCGCTGAACGGCGTCTTTAGGATAGCTATGGCCTTTTGATAGCCCTCCTTACCCTGACGGAACACGCAATGTTAGATTTCCGCTTTCGCTTCCCCATGGCAGTGGTGCAAAAGGTAAATGAACCTGTGACCATGGTCAAACAGTCGAATGGCCGCAATCAGCTGCACTCAGTAAATTTAAAAAAACCCGTCGGGCTACCATCAAGCTCATCTATCTTGATATTCAGCAGAGTTGTAGCTCAAAATGTGGTGTAGCGGCCAAAATGCGGTCCGTCGACTTCGGGCACCGCGATTCGAACAGACGAAGAAATTTCTACAAAGTATCCTAGCAGTCCGTGGACATTTTTTCTCCTCCCGATTGAATTCTGTAATAAACTCTTCAAACGTATATATGGTCCAGGTGAAAACAGGCGTCCACAGTGCCCTGTAGTCAGACTTTCCTCGTCAGAGGACTTAATCAAAAGCGTCTGCTTTCGTCATGCTTATTTCCGTTATCTTTTCTTTCACTCCTCTCATTTCTAACACAAGCCCTGTAGAAGACAACTTGAAAAGAATACGCTCACGTTCCCCACCAAATGTGACAGCCAATCCCCGTTCTTATTCCCCTTCACCCAGCGCTTCCAAAATACTTGCGTTAAGTAGTTCGCCTGTTGCCAACCCTTCATATACCTCTCTGATATATTTTCAGGCACTACCCCATATAACCTATTGTTGAGAATAAGCAAGTCATTCGGTGTTAACGCTGGTTTGTCGAAACAATTGGTTTGGTTGGGCACAATAGGGCGGAATAAAATAACGGAGTAGGTAGAGGGATAGACACCTGTCCAGCCGAAAGTTAAAAATCGATAATGGCACTAGGGTTTTGCTGCCGACCGCGGCAGCCGACGATTGCAGAGACCAACGTTCAGGCTGTGATTTCTGTGGTGATAATGTTAACAAGCTTGGACCAGCCATTAACATCAGGCTGCACGTTCATTGCTGATAAGTGGATGGGAAATTTGTTCTATGGCTCGCTTCAATTCCGTCTCGGCACCGACGAAATTAGAACCGTTGTCACTGATAATCTTTTCCGGGGCGCCTCTCCGTGCTATAAAACGCATCAGCGCCTTAATGAAAGAGTCGGAAGATAATGAATAGGCCATTTCGAGATGCACTGCCCTCATTTGTAAGCATGTGAACAAGCAGCCATACCTTTTCTCGGTCTTCCTCCCATTCTTAACTGTCAGCGGTCCAAAATAGTCACACCCAACTATCTTGAAGGGATGCCAGCCTGGCTGGATCCTGTCGATGGGCAATGGCGTCATAACTTGCCGTGAAGCCGTAGTAAGGTTCCTTTGACACGTCCAGCAACTGTGAAGTACCCGCTTAGCCATCGATACCCCTTGAACGATCCAATACCTTTGGCGCAGTTCTGATAGCGTATGCGATAGTCCGCAATGCCCATTCAGCACATGTGCATTCCAAACTATTAGCCTTGTGACGTTATGCTTCGAGGGTAGTATGATTGGGTGTTTGGCAACATGCGGCCACATAAGGTTATCCAACCTCCCTCCCACACATAGCAAGCCATCTATCAATATCGGACATAAGCGTACCAGGTTGTGGTTGCGTGCAGTTCGCTCATCTACCCTACCACCGCATTCTAATTTCAGCATAATGTCTGGATATACCGCTTTCTGGGCCATATGAATAACATCACGCTCAGCTTGTCGCACTTCTGAGAGTTTCAATCCTCTAATGTTCAGTGAGGATTCAGTTGAGCCACTTGCCATCATTCTCAGGTATGTTTTAAACCTGGTCAACCATACCACAGATCGTAAAAGTTTAGACCAATCGGAATACCCTTCCAATAAAATATACAATCCAGTTGGCTCCGAAGCAAAGGTGGTCACGTTAACTAAGGCGTGTTTCGTCTTCAATTCTATTCCTCTTGGTATGAAAATTGGTTCATGGGGTGGCCATTCGGCTTCGGACGCTTCCAGAAAGGATGGTCCACTGAACCAATAGCGAACAGCAGCCACAGAACTTACTCCTCTAGAGGCTAAGTCCGCCGGATTGTTCTCGCTCGCGACGTAACGCCAAGCACGGGGTGACGATAACTGATGAATCACAGAGATTCTGTTTGCCACAAAGGTACTATAGCGGGTGGCAGTATTCCGTATATAGTGAAGAACTATGGTTGAGTCCGTCCAATAAGTTGTTCTTGTGAACGAAAATCCTGCTTCTCTCCTCAGTTCTTCCGCCTCCCTTGCGGCTAGTCGCGCGGCGTTCAGCTCAAGCCTCGGCACTGTTACCGATTTCAGAGGTGCGACTCTGGATTTGGCGTACATCATCATGCACGTGAATTTCTCGGGTTCAATGCACCATCGACAATAACCAACCACACCGTATCCCACTTCAGAGGCGTCACTAAACATGTGAAATTCCACATTTGCATCATAAAGGTGAACAGGTTTCACGCAACGGGGTATTTTAAGTTCTCCTAGCGATCGCATACTTTCCAGCCATCTCTGCCATTCGTCTGAGTCCTCGTCGCTCAGTTTATCATCCCAATGCAGTTGCTTCTTACACAACCTTTGCAATAGTATTTTGGCTGGTAAAAGCAAAGGGGCAACTAAGCCCAGAGGGTCAAACAAACACGAGATCGAAGAGAGAATTCCCCGTCGGGTAAGCGTTCGATCGGGGAAAACGAAGGTGAAGGGACATTCGTCCATTTTGGCGTCTCACTGCAAACCCAACGTTCGTTCAACTGTCCGAAAGGCTTCAGTAATGGAAAGCATCAACGGCGAGAAATTTGACTCAGATACTTTATTCAAGACAGACTCTCTATTACATATCCATTTTCTCAAGTGGAAGCCACCCTTTGATAAAACTTGACTAAGCTCACGTATGAATCCTTCGGCTACGTTCACATCCGGTAGTGATGCTAGATAATCATCCACGTAGAAGTATCTATCCACTGACTGTTTTACTTCAGTCATGCAATCTAATCCCCAATCTGCAACAGTCTTTCTCAAAGCGAAATTAGCCCAAAATGGTGAAGATGGGATGTCATGGGATGTCATTTGGAATTGCTTGGGCTCAACGGACAAATCTTCCGAATCCCACCAAAGCACGCGTAATGCACCCCTGTCGGCTTCTGGAACTTTCACTTGCATAAACATTTCGGTAATATCTGCAGCCACAGCTACGTAGTCGCTCCGGAAGCGTAGGAGTACTCCGACCAAATTAGCGGTAACGTCTGGTCCCTGATATAATCTGTCGTTCAGGGATACACCCTCAAATTTGGCCGCGCAATCTAAGACGACTCGCAACTTTTGTGACTTCTTGGGGTTCAAAACAGGGTGATGAGGTAAATACCACTTCTTTTCGTTTCCTGATTTACCTTGATGAGATCGCACAGGTTCTAGGTAGGGTTCTATGTAGCCCTTTATGATGTTGTCACTCATGCGTTTTTTGTATCGCGCTAACAGAGTCGGATCCCTGGCGAAGCGCCTCCTCATATACTGCAGTCGACAGTGAGCTAGACGATAATTGTCAGGAAGTCTTTCAGCCGTTCTCCACGGCAATGGTACTTCGTAATGACCATCCTTAAACACTGCGGACTCTTCAACAATTCGAACAATTCGAAGCACCTCCTTGTCTTCGACACTTTGACACATACCCGGAGCCTCTAAATCGTGGAAATCAGCCTCATATAGCGCCTTTAGATGAGCAGTGATGTCATCATCTTTCGTACTTACGTGGTGCACTTGCCTACAGACCCTATGTTCTACAGACAACGGGCCAAATAGTACCCACCCCAAAGGAGTCCTGACAGCGTAAGGTTCCTTTGGCTTGCCCAACTTCTTCTCCATAGGCCAATGTGCCTCTGGAACGTCTTCTCCTATGAGTATTCTCACTCGTTTATCAGGAAGCTCCACAAAGGTCGTGTCCTTCAAGTGACTGTATTGACTGGCTATCTTCGTTAGGCTCGTGACTGGTGGACTGATGGGCAAGGAACGTATTGAGAAGGCTTGTTCAGCCGTTACGGTCTCACCTGAATCTACGGATTCAAACTCGATTCTGAGACTTCCAGCCTCGACAGTAGCTGTCCCACTCACTGTTGATAAATTCAAAGTTGTTGGAGCACCGGTTAAACCAACCTCATCGAGTAAGTCTTTCGTTACTAATGTTACGTCTGACCCACTATCCAACAATGCGTACGTGAGAACGCTGCCATGCGGACCACTCACACGAACCGGTACAACGCCAAGGCAGGTCCCTGATTCCGACCGAGATGCCGAGTTGCATAAACCAACCGATGTGGGTTTGTTGGCATCCTGTATTACATGTAATAGATGGTGGTGCGAACCTGAGCAGCTCTCTATACCACACTCCTTGGGAGAATCGCATTTGTTACTTGTATGGCCTGGTTTTAGGCATATAAAACATAACCGTTTCCTTTTCACCACACGCCACCTTGCTTGCGTTGACAGGTCACTAAACCTACGACAATAAGCCAGCCCGTGCCTGCTATCGCAAAGGGGGCACAAGCCATAGGTACCCTTCTGAACAGCAAATATGTTATGGCGCCTTTCGTTGCCTACCCGATGTTGCTGGGTTTGAGGACGATGGTGTTCTGAACTTATGGCGATCATACCATAGCGGCTGCGAGCAATTCGGGCTTCTTGAGATATGAAATTGCATAAGTCGGCGAAACCTATCCGCTTTCCGAGGTTGTCCATAGTGTCAGCCAACCTCGCCCAGTTCCTACGAGCGTCCTTTGATAACGTGCGGAGAACTCGCTCTATGGTCGAGATGGAATTCATGTCACTAGTATGATTCATCTGACTTAGAGCAACGTGACAATTCTGAAGATGTATCGATAATCGAGACAGTGAATCTGCGTCATCGTGCAGCGGTTTCAGCTTCTTGAACAAATCGTCCAATATAGCCCTGGCCACCATATGTTCCCTCCCAAAGAGATCCTTAAGTATTTCTCTTGCTCTACCGTAGGCAATCTCCGGAGGCAACATTACGCACTCGACCACAGCTTCCTTTGCTGGACCTCTACAATAGTGAATCAAATACAGCATCCTCTGCCCGTTATCTTCCACTCTATCCTCTATATAGTATTTGAACTGTTGTGTGAATCTCCAGTAACACCGTGGGTTGCCGTCGAAAGCCTCTAAGTCCACTCTAGGTAAGTCCGGCTTGACTGCATACGACGGTTGTGCCGCTGGCGTTTCACATACGGGCGTGCTATTTCCAATTCCGGCTAGGTAGTCCTTTACCTTAACCTGAGTATCGACCTGAACGTCGACCACTGAATCATCGTCTGAGTCCAGCCATAACTCCGCTAGCCGCACCTCATTACGGGCCTTCATAAGCTGCAGTTCCTTTTCCATTTCCTCTGCCTTAATCTGCGCTCGCAACAACGTAGCTGACTTTAATTTTCTAAGCTTAGATGAGACAGAGCCAGGAGATGAACCACTAGCTAAAGGATGGCCCGAATGACCCACGTGCCTGGAATCCTCCGGTAGATAAAGATCCATTGAGGGGGCCTTATCCATGATTTTCTCCAACCGTAGAGATGCTGAGTACTGTTACGGCTATCTGCCTTTCGAGCTTGAGTGACGCGTGCCAATTCACGAAAAAGGACCAAGAAATCCGATTTCTGGAATCACGGTACAATCAAAAGATAATAATATATACACAGTTTCAACAAACCTCAACAGATTCTCCTCTGCAGATACCGTAAGAGTTACAAAATAAGGCGGTACAACCACCAGCCTGAGGATAAATCGTAGTACACCTCGCCACAAACCCGATATCGTCACAACGAAACAGATATCGACGACGAGTGACCACCAAAAAACAATATCCGACCAAAATCCGCGAAAGTTATAAAAATAGTTCATTAAAGCAACGTGGATTCAGTTCATCGGGTGAAGGGGAATAAGAACGGGGATTGGCTGTCACATATGGTGGGGAACGTGAGCACATTCTTGTCAAGTTGTCTTCTACAAGCCCTTCTGGTATCTCACTTTCTAACATGCTCCTGCCAAAATATCCACCCGTATACACTTTGGACCCAACGGTATCAGCCACTTTTGGTCTTGGAGAGAGTGTCGGGCAAAAAATAAAACTGACGAAGGGGAATATTACAACGAACAAAGATACCAGAAGCACCAATCAACAAGTTATCAAGTTCAGAGATAGAAAATCTGTAAAACGACCTGCCACTTCCTGTTTTTGTCATAAATGCTTCGGTAATTCCAAAATTCCACCTCGGGTGAAAGTCGGGATCCTCGGAATACCACATAGTTGAATACTAATGATTGTTTGTAACTCTCAGGTGAGGCAAGCTGAGGTCCGCGCAAAACCCAAAAAGTGGAATCGTTCAATTGGACGTCCATCAAAGGACGCGGTATTATGAATTTACTGACAAAATAACAAAATTATGCGGGCCTAAAATCATGGGATTAAGCCAGCCTCGACACACCGGGTCCGGTACTGTTAATTATAAGTTGGATCCTCTATACTGGGGAAAGGAATGAATGATTACACCAGCCCCAACCTCAAGCCTGCTCGAAGCTGAGTGGCCAGAACAGGGAGGAACCCGCGTTGTTTATTTAACCTGGGCGTGCAATTAGAAGGTCAAAGAGCGGTTTTACCTTCAGTGCGCAAAAACAAAGTCGGTTTAGGCGCATAACCGAGAAAACAAACTGAACAAGTTCGCTGCGCACAATGAGAATTGATACAAAGAATGGACAATATGGCTCCTCGGTCCGCAGCCCCGTTGCCGTCCCTTGTGTTTTGTGGAACGTTTTGGGAGTCATCGGGGGAACCAATTCTGGTAGGCCTCGTCTAATTTGCAAAATATTTCAGGCGCGAGGGGACTCTTCTAACATAGTGGATTTGCAGACAAATTTTGACAAGCTCGGTCGATGAAGAAGCCTAAAGCTAACCTCGTCTAACTTGGCTTCTATGAATGTTTTGACCGAGTGCATCGTAATGAACTCCTCAGGAGACGGGCCACCCACTGCGTCTATGAGACCCGGCTGCAGCGGTTGAATTACCTTTCCCTAGGCCGAACTTTATGTCTGTGTGAGTGACGCAGTGTTCAACCCCTTGCCATCTCCATGCGTGGTTTTTCTTTATTCGGTACTAAAGCTATTTCTTCAACAAGCTTCTTCAACGGCGTTCCATTCACTTACCTAGTTCCACATTAAATTCTCGCCAATGAAATTGTGACATGGCAAACGGTTTGCCCTCTCAGCGATTACAGAGCCGAATATGTGGAACTCGATATGTTCTGCGATGGCCAATTCGCCTATCAAAGCCACGCATTCTTCACTAAAGGGGCATTGAATGGGGTCTTATGATCGACGTAAAATAAGACCTTTGAAGTTCCGTGGCACCGGAAAGCCACTGGAAAAATAGCTAAACACGCACTCGATCCTACGGACGGAGGGGTCGTCAGATCATTATTCGCGACGTATTCTCCTAGTTCGGTTCTGGCTCAGGTAAGGAGCCGCTCGCTAAAAAGAACCCAGATATTAGTGATGTCTGCCAAGAAAACGCAATTGAAACTGGTCCCCGGCTGCGCCACATGGCTTGCATGGAATCTTGGTCCATCGGACCTATAATCCTCACCGGTACAAATACAGATGGGAGATCTATGTTCTAGGCACAAATTAATGATTGCCCAAGATCACCCATAAATGTCACTATTGATCCGGCCAGCATGGTATATCTTAGGAATACACACTTATCTTCGACTACAGACTATGCTGTCTGAAGTCCACTGCTAAGTCTGTCTGCTTCTGGTTTGGCAATTTAAGACGCATATTCAACACTCCGCGGGGTACCACTTGGGAATTTTTGGCAGCAGCACGATGCGGCACGTTTTATACGCCCGGAACCGATGTCAAACACCATGCAACAGAGGAGCTAGAGAGGAGTGAAGCGAACGCCGTAGACTACATATGTTTGGAAGAAATTTGCTGGCGTTCTTGCACGCATTACACCTTACTATCGTCTAAGATACTCCAACAAGGAACACCAACATAGCAAAGGGAAGAGTAACTCAAAATCTTGACGCCGTTCACGAAAAGGCCACCGAATCAGTGAAACGCAAAAAACCCATAGGGCTTGCAAAGTAATGGATACCACAAACGTGCATCAAATCCCATCTGCGGAACGTCAGGCTTATTGTCCTGTTCAAAACCACGAGACCGATTAGACCATTAAAAAGCACAGATAATTTGGAGGTGGGTCTCCAAGAAGCCTGAGTGTTGTCAGTTCCTGCGACACGCGCGACATTTTGTTGACGCTACTTCACCAGAAGACGAAACTTCTCGTAGCAAGGCGGTCATGTCACAAGATCCCTGTTATACAACTTTTCAGTGTCTACGGATGCCTCCTGAACCCCTTACGCAACCAATGCACGTAATCCTCAGAGCATGGTAATTCAACATCAAAATGGAACTCTACGAATGTTTAAACGCGTCCACATGTGTATCTGGGCGCGGGTTTTACGAATTTGGGCGTTGATTCTAGCGTGCGGCCGTCGTGAGGTGTATTCGATAAAAGCGCCAAATCTTATTGGGTTCCAAATTAGATTGCTGTCTAGTTTGTTATCATGAATCCTCTGATATATCCGCAGACGAATCCGCATTTTCCTGTGGTGCATTATCTTCCTGGAGCACCTCATCAGCGAAGTTGGTCTAGTTAACAATAAATTTCAGTACCTTCAGGAGCCGTACACGACGAAGAAGATCTGGCCAGTGTTGCCTTGCAAGTGCAGCGCAAAAGATTTTACGTTGACGTAAAGAAAAATAGGAGGGGTATCTTCATGAAAATAGCGGAGGTTACTATTTCGTAGATTTTCTGAATATTTACTCATTGACAGGTTGGTGCGGATGGCCGAAAGGCACGAATTTTACTAACGTTAAACGCTGCCCTTGAAATCAAGGATAAGTTGAAGGACCTCATAGATGTATTAGATGGGGTGCTTAAGAAGGAAGAAGCATCCACGGAGCGGTCCGAGGATAAGCCGGAGGAAGAATCCAAATTTTCCGAGGCTGCAAACAACGATGGACTTATTAAGTCACATATTGTGAATTATCCGTACCGCAGGTACTTCCTTGACCTAAAGCGAAATAAGCGTGGACATTTCCTTCGCCTAACGATGCTATCCACCCTCAATCGTGTTCAGCTGGCTGTTCCATCACAGGGAATGCTTGACCTTTACAACGCGATCAATGATTTGCTTGATAAGTGGTGGGATGGTTCCGAGGCTGAAACACAGAAAGGTATCCTAATTTTTTTCACTGTACGAGTTGTTAGCGCTTAATTTGCCAGAATCGAAATCCTTGCGTGTCGACAACAGGACACTGTATTTCGATTCATCCTGTAATCGTTATGGGACGTACCTTCGTATATCTGAAGTACGGACTGCCTCGAGAACCGCAATCACAATTCCAAGCAGGGCACTTTCCCGCTTTCGTGACATCATCAATGGCTTGGCTGCGGATTTGGAAAACGTGAAGGTATGAGCGGTTTGTTTCTCCGTTAGTTGCAGCTCCCTCACCCCCCGGCTGATCAGACTTGTTCCACAGAGGAGAATAACGCGAGTGAACCCGGTCCTACTGCAAATGGTGATACTCCATCCTAGCAAAATGAACGGAAAACGAAAACCCCTGTATCTGCCTTTGATGCCTTTAATGAACAAATGCAAATTTCACACCAGAACTGTTTACTTCAGCGGAAGATGCCCGACTGCTAAAAGTACTTGGTCCCAGGTAAGATATTGTGTGGTCGACAAACCGCGGTCAGCTTTTTGAGCCTCACTAGGTGAATACCGTCGGTTAGTGTGCGTTCGCTGTATCTTAGCCCACACAACCATGGAAGTTATTTTCTAATGGATAATGTCCCCGAGATCCCCGCATCAGATGCCAACGTGCTGAGCTCGAGATGGCTCAGTTGTTAAGGCGCGAACTTACTCACTTGATGTCCGTGTTGCAAACGCGACCTATGCATCCTGTCCAGGCTTGGGCAACCTGACAGCATCTCAGCCCTTCGGATGGCATGCCAACTTGGCCCGTAAATGATGTTTCAGCTGGATGACTGAACACACCTAGATTATTTCTAAAACACAGGCAATAAATGGTTAAAACACGGGGACCCTACTGACTGCTTTTCGCCGTAGTTAGAAGGAGGCATGGACTGACAAATTCAGACCTCGCAAGGGGGCGGATCCGAACCCTCAGCTGATCGTGTTCTCTTAGCCGTTCCTGGATGATGGAGGGAAAAACCTTCAGGAATCCCGTGATGCAGCCTTGGAGCTAAACACATAGCTCGTATTAATTAGTTTCACCGCTGCAGCATATGCAATTCATATGTGACCCCAGCTTCCTAGTCCGACAAGCCCGGGCTCACACATGGGTCTGCACAGTTGCGCGGTATGTTTTGCTGCACAGCAGTAGAGAAATGAATAATCCACCGCGTTTCAGGCCTGGGCCGGCGGTTGTTCTTTGCATTAGTGAAAGTGAGTTGGCTCAGCTGTTGAGGCGAGAACTTACTGACCGGAAGTTCCTTAGTTTGAACCCATCTCCAGTATCTCGACTCCCCTTATCCATGCTTCGGCAGTCTGGCGGTTTCTCAGCCTCATGCTTGGATAGCATAACAGCTAGGGATTGCAGTATTGTTACAACTGAGCGCGTATTGTCATTTATTATTAGTGCAGTTGTGAACAGTGGCCTGAGTTTTGCCTGTTTTAGTGCTCGGTACAAGCGCCTTATGTTGAGGCAGGCTGCTAGCCCCTCTGAACGCGATACTGCTAACATTAATGAACGTTCTTCCTTTAGTAGCTTGTCCCGCTGAAATCTGTTATCTTCCGAATAAACCACTTCAGCAGTAATCGTCATGAGCAGTAGCTATCTTTCCTACACCTACTGCTCTTCCGAAGAATTACCGGCATTAGAAGACGGGGCTGTTGAAGCCCGATCCACGTGACACACCGTGGCTTTGAGAATGTCATTAGGTTTTGTCATAATCATGCACCCACGAGATAGGAATCAACTTCGATTTACTCCTGTTGGGTCTACCGAACTGAACTGATTTAAAGCGACAAGTAAAGTCTCGTCTGTTCTGTAGTTTGTCTGGAAAAACAAGAGGATAAAATACCCAACAAACAGCGAAACGTTTGTAGCTCAGTTGCGTTTATTGGTTGTTCGTCTGCGTGCCAAACTTGGTAGCCAATATGAAAAGGTCTGCAATAAGTACACTACTTGACCCACAGATGGGACCGTATGGAGGCTGTCTACTAAATATAATTCAATAGCCCACCCTTTACGGGGTAACTGAAGATTGTATTCGGACCACAGTATATAACTGTCCGGCGCTCGGCTAAATATTTGCAACGACAGTTTGGTTGGCAACCTGCCACCGTCTTTCATTCGGGCAATAATACGTCCACTGTCAGGTTTCAGAACCAAGCGAGCATGCACCAGATTTTTTCAAGTGTCAGTATGTTGGGATTGATCATGCTGCAAACTGACGAAAATGTTCACAAAAAATGCGAGGTGTTGGCACACTGCCTTGTGCGTCAGGCGTTTGAGTCAAAGGCTCAGTGGGATACTTCAACCAAACCCTCTGCGTCCGCCTGGGCAACCGGGAAGTATCGTTCGTCCTTTCAGCTTTTCGCTCATCGGGCCAGCCCGCCCAGCAAACGATCACATCATCTGCCTAAGCCATCGCCCAGAAATGTAAACCGAAATCAATTACTAACCTCGAAAGATCTGATCCACGTTGCAGCTTTTAATGTCCGTACTGTGTGTCAAATTGGGCCGCAGGCGTCTCTTGCGGAAACCTCGCTTTCTCTGTTGATGTGTGCTCTGTTTCCGAAACATGCAAACAAGACTCCACCTCGGTCATGCACCTAGAGGCACGTGGGACGATCTCTGGTGATCTGCATTTCACTTTTCGGGCATCTGATGATCTTGACGCGATGACTCTGCGTACCTACGATGTGGGAGTTGCACTCAACCCCAAGGCTGAAAGTGTCCTACTAGGCTGGATTTCAGCAGATAGTCCTCTTTGCACTGTGCGGTTGTCGGGCCCAATTGAGGTCAATGCAGATTGATTTCGGGATACGCCCCGATGGACAGCAGTTCTGAGACCGAGAAGGACGGGTTTTATTAAGGTTTGTCATGGCTGCTTCGTTCAGCAAGATGGACGGATATTGCAATCCTAGCGGATGATATGAATGCTCAAGTGGAAGATGCACAGCTAGGTGACAGATTTGGATTTGGCGTACGGTAAATGGGGAGTGACTGCTTCATTTGTGTGCTCTTTGCCAGTGCGGACTTCCAACACAAACGCTCATGTCGAGTTACTTGGAGGCCACCAACCGCAAGACAGTCATGGACTCAACTGGACCATATGGCTATCAATTACCGATGGGGAGCGTCAATTAACACTTGTTGTTCCTTCTGGGAAACGCAGCTTGACTCTAACCATGCCACTGTGCGAGTCCGGTTATCGCTTCGCTTCCCATCAGCGTAACGTGTGCCAAAGCAGAGCAGTCCCATTCATCAAATTCGACAAGTTTCAGTAGCTAAAGCGTATTGAGCTGACCTAGATAGAAAGCTGCATGAAACGCACAGTTATGCGGATGATGAAGTTTGCTTGCAGGATGAAGAATGAAAGCGGGTTAAAGAAGCCGCACTCAGCTTTCAGAACTGTTTGACCCGACTGAATAAGCACTAGATATTCTCTAGATCAGCCAATCTTATTGCCTCTAGAAAGGCCATACCATCAACGAGCGACGGTGATGGCGCACGCAGATCCCTCAAACACCGGATAATAAGGAGCTTGAAGAATGACAGAACGCTGGTGAATTTCGAATGCTTTCGCTGCAGGCAACAGCTGCACCCTATTTCAGCTGATTCGGTCAACCGGTCAGATAAAGACTAGTGTCAGTGAAACGACGTGCGAAAGACGGAACGATATTTCATTCCCTCAATCGTCGTCTGGGAGAAAGAGACCGTCCCAGACAACTGGGGTGAATCGGTAGTAGTGCCCATTTTCAAAAAGGGTACTCGCAGTGAATGTAGCAACCACAGAGGTGTTAGTTTGAATCCTGTTGTGACAAGGCTTCTGGCGTCACTGATTCTTCGTCGTCTTACGATGGCACGCGAATCCTTGACTCGTGAGAATCAAGCTGGATTCCGACCGGGTAAAGGCTGCATTGACCACATCTTCACACTCCGTCAGGTGTTAGAGCAACGCCACATGTACAGACGACCCACAATCTTGGTGTTCCTTGACTTCAAGGGTGCGTTTGATTCTGTCGATCGGTCAGTGCTGTTAAATATACTTGCTCAACAGGGCATGCCTCAGAAGTTTGTAAACATAATCCGATCCCTATATTCACATACTTCTGGGCGGAGAGTGTATGGCGAGCTCTCCAAAAGCTTCCCTACAAAAGTGGTGTCAGACAAGGATGTCCACTCTCTCCATTTTTGTTCAACTTCGTTATTGATGAAATAATGAGGCGAACGCTGGAAGGTCTTCAAAACCCCGGTGTTCAAATCGTTGCTGGTGAGAGCCTTGTCGATCTGGAGTACGCAGATGACATCGCCCTCATCTTTGAAGACCAAAGTGAAGCACAAGCCCTGTTGAATAGACTGACCACCATCATACCATCTTTTGGCATGCGCCTTGAACCTTCAAAGTGCAAAGTCATGCTTCAGAACGTGCAGTCTCCGGACATATCCCTTAAAATTCAAGGAGAATCACTTGAGATTGTGGAAAACTTTACATACCTCGGTAGTTGTATTAGCTCTGACGGAAGTGTGTCTGATGAAGTCAGTGCAAGAATCTCAAAGGCTCGAATCACGTTTGCTAATTTGCGTCACTTGTGGCGTCAAAAGGCATCTCACTAGATCTTAAGGGTCGTGTGTACCAGGCTACAGTAAGGGCTGTGTTGTTGTATGGGTGCGAGACATGGCCTCTACGGACAGATGATGTGAGGCGTCTCCAGGTTTTCGACCACCGATGCCTGAGAAGCGTGGCTGGTTTTGGGATGGTATCAGCGTGTTAGTAACGAGGCGATTAGAAAACGGGTATTTGGTTGTGCTGTAGGTACTTCAATTGGGGAAATCATCTAGCACCACCGACTACGATGGCTCGGTCATGTGCTACGCATGCCGAAACACCGTCTACCGAGACGAGTGTGGTTCTCTGTGCCTCCTTCAAACTGGCGCAAACCGCGAGGTGGACAGCGCATGGCTTGGCAGAAAGGCGTGAAAGAGATCACGAAGAGTTTGAGTGTTGTTGGTGTTGTACGCCTTCTAGGATGGGGTCCCCGTGACCCCGCCTGTGCTTGGCTGGAGACGTTGCAAGAAATGGCGGCTAATCGATGTCAGTGGCGTTCATGCTGTCAGTTTCTTTCCAGATTGGCTGATTGAGCGGTTGGGGGTGTAGGCACCTCAGAATGCTTGACATAGGCCAGCACTAGGTCCCCTCCCTCATCCACTCTTTTCCCTTCTTTTCACTCTAGGGCTTACTCTAGGGCTTTTAATATATATATATATATATATATATATATATATATATGAAAGTAGACGAACTTTATGGTTGTACGGCAGTGAAGCATCAGTGTCAACACACCAGCTGCTTCCTGCAGAGTGACAAGGCACCCGGCTCGGATGGTCTGTAACCCGCACTCTTCAAACGTGATGATACCCTAGTAAACGGTCCGATGGCCATGCTGTGGAATATTTGGAACGAAAACAAAATACCAGTCGAATGGACCTCTCCGACCGACGTTCCAGGCTTCATACAGGGCGCAAGAAAGTAATGCGGAAATCACCGTTGCATCAGTCAAGTATCCGCCGCGCCTAAGGTGTTCTCCGGCATTTTACGTAAGCTGGTCGATTTTCGGGAGAGACATTCGTGAGAATCAAGCTGGGTGGGAGCAAACTCATACTTCATTTGTGCAGACGAGCACATCGACGTCGTAGGTAAATTTGGTTACCGGGGGACTGGCTGGAGATAAAATTACTTCTCAGGTCGCGAAGACCATGGCAGTCTCTGTCCACCTATGGGGCCAACGTGACGTCTGTCAAGGCCAGGGTTTACACTGCGGCACTGCAATCCATACGGATCCATATGCGGATCATAGGCGTGGCCTCTACGCGCGGAGGACATACGTAAGATGTCAGTGTTTGACCATCGGTGTCTCCGAATCATTGATCGGGCCCGGTGGGAATATCCGATTAGTATTTCGGATGTACGCCGGGTAGTCCTTGGAAGAACTCTCTAGAGATAGATGAGTTACGCTTCTTAGGGTTCGCTGTTTAGGACATATACTGCGCATACCCGAAGACCGTTTGCCTCGCAGAGCTCTATTCACCCAGTTTCATGCTGAGTGGGACATCCTTCAGCAGATAGTAAACGGCAAAATTGGACACGAATAATGATGTTTGCAGCCGTATCGTAATCCTTGTTTTTGAAGTACGTGCCAACTGACAGCTCCATTGAGCGACTTGGCCAGCCAATTTAAATATGCCGAGGAATGTAAGTATAGGACAGTAGTAGCGGTGGTGTCTCTTAAACAGCTGACGATGTGAATATGTGTTCAATGCATACTTTTCCAAGGGGAGATCCTGATTGTTCTCCGCTCTCCACCCCGTAATATGGCTACGGCCTACAAAGGATGGCAGCTGTCAAAAGTTTTGTCACAAATGACATAGGCCTGGCCCCCACTGCTTGTTGCAGTCTTAAACAATGGGGTTGAATGTGGCGGAGCCTTATCCATCTGAGCCTGAATAGTCGCTTGAAGCAGTATATTCAAAAAAACCTGGGAGGTTGTGAAGTCCAGTCGCCTTTGTTGCATTTAGTCTGGTGAATTTATTCGGTGATTTCCACTCAACGCGGAGATTCCAAGAAGCACACATGGATACATAATGTGGGATGCCAAACGAATTACCCTTCGAAACGTTCTACTCCATACTCTTATCTTGTATAAAAGGCTTACTGAATGGAGTGTTTCTTGCACCGAACCCCTCGGTGCATTGAAAGGACTGAAAGATTTCTCGATACAATAGTCAGCTCTGTTTAGTCCACACATTTAGTCCACCAACTTTCTTCGTATTTGACCCGGTTGTGGGTGCTGTTGTAGTCACGACTATCGGATGTAAATACACATTTCAAGAGTGAACCGAGAAAGGTCTGATGCGCATGCTTCTGTGACTGTGCCACAAAATATGGTGCCCGGTTAATACAGTGCATTGTGAATATGAGACTGGCGATCCATAGTGGCATCATGTGTGGCTGCCAGAAAAACTCAACTCAGCTATTTGCTTTTTACGATTTGGGAGTTTCAAGTTTGAGCGACATCATTCTGTTCAGTACGACTTTTGCGGCATTCACTGAAGCGCACTGCATTCGAGAATACGAGAACCGTGTCGGAGTTATCTTGTGTCTGCAGAACGACCAGCGTCGGACAGCTCTGCCGACGATTATCTGCAGTATAGTTTATCGATAACTAAAGTCGGTTTGAAGGTGGATGCCGAGTTACGCGTCAATGAGTGTTCAGATATCAGTGGATGCAAAACGGAAACGTCATCTACACACAGTCGTAATATTTCACTTGAGTGTTACCGTGATCTTTCAGGCCACAATTATTCAAGAGTCTCTTCAAAGTTCAGCCATGCCAGAAAGACCAAGGTAGAGCAGACAGACAGCAGCGCCTTTATCTTAATTAGTCGTAGTACGATGATGTCTGGGGACAAAGTCGTACTGTTCTCTACGTCAACGGTGGGAAGATTATACGTTGTTTCCATCAGGGATGATGAAAACACTTGTCTCTTCCCGGGAAAGTAGAGAGTCCTGCGCGCAGAAGAGTTTGACCGGAAAGCGGCCCCAATTAATGTAAAGAACGAATTTCGGGGTGGTGGGTATCCAGCGAGTTTGATTAGGCGTCAGTTACGATGTGTGTTGATACCGGTGTGGAAAACCCAAGAGGGAATGGATTAGAACCGCTGTTATTCTATACAAACCAGGGACATCGGAAGTCATTCGAAGGATTCTAAACACTGCTAACACGAGAGTAGCTTTCTAGAAGGGAAACATTCTACACTGGTGCAATTGAAGGATCATCTCTCGGCGAACAGAACCCGGGACTATGTCTACAAAATTAAGTGCAACGACTACGCTAAGGTCTATATTTGATAGACGGCTAGGGGACTTCACACCGAAGTCCGAGAGCACATGAGAAAAATAAAGCGGCCGCCGAGCAATGCGGACGAATACCGGGTACCGCAGTGGAAATTGTCAAGCATTCCAGTGTATATAAAGTAAAAAGGTATAAAACTGTGGAGCGTGTGGAGAACAGTCTTAGATCAGTCAAGCTGATACATGGTGGTGTCCGGTTACCACAAGGTGGAGCCATCAACAGAAGTAGCTTAGATCCGAAGTTCTTGAAACAAACCGAAAATCCTCCATCCAACTAAATTGTCGTCGCACTTACAAGTCCACACAGACCAGTAGAATTTACCATTGGCACCCAAGGTAAATCATCAATTCGAGTGCTTTGAACCAGAAAACGAAGGAAACAAACGTGGCCAAAATTCCCCCCAAACCATCAACCTTAAGGTATAGGCAACCACCAACCTTTGACTGACGTTCAACACTGATCTAGTGTGTTAATCTGAAAAAATCTATTCTAAAACCTGGCCAACTAGGTATCCTAGCCTTACGAAGCTTCTGCATCAAAAGAATAAACCTTCCCCAGTTAAAAAAAATACCGATTCTTCTCCAAGCTATTTTGAAACGATGACTTCTCAGTCGGTTCCCAACTTTTTCCAATTGATTGAAAAAAATAAACGCTTAATAAATTCAACGGGTCTGTTACACATGGCCGCTTTTAAAGTCCGTACTGTGTCGAGTTGGGCAACAGGTAGCTCCTGCTCAGACCTTATTTCTCCGAAACACGCATACAAGACCCCGGGTCGCTCAGACACCTCAAACCACTGGGGATTACTCCAGGTTTTCTCCCTTGTGTCCAGGTGTCTGGTAGTCCTAATGCAATTGCTCATGGTTTCCACGGTGTGTGGGACTGGTACTTAGCCCCGGGCCTGTTTGCTTTACTTGTCATTAGTCGCCTTTGTGCGGTTGAGTTGACTGGTCCGACCATGATCAATGCATCTCAACATGGACATCGGTGTTTGTTAGTTTTATATGCATACGCTCCGACTCTTATGAGCTCTGAGGCTGCGATGAAAGCTATCAACATTTCTCATCATTCTCTCAACATTCTCATCATCGACGGCATGACATCAGTGTTCAAAACCGATGCTTCCCTGCCGTACAATCATGAGTTATTTGAAAGCCTTATTGTGAAGAAAATAAAGGTGGACGGGAAAGGGACTTAGCGCTACCTTACTACAATCATTCCAAGTTGCCTACACTTCCAGACACTCATTCGGGTAGAAACTGACACTAAGAACGCCCCTGACATTGTTTGGCAGCTATATCTTGCAGATATCATGATTTTCGTAGGTGATGTGAACACCCACTTCGATGGACTAGTCCTGAGGAAGCCCATCTTCGCGACCGATTTGCACTTGTTGCTCACCTCACGGATAATAGGGAGCAGCCTCTTCAGTTGTCTGCTTAACAGGATTTATCTCTAGCCAGCATAAACTTCAGCAGAAGAGCCCACAACATTTGTCTTGGAGACCATCGATTGCAAACCACCCGTGGACTTACTTGGTATGTGGCAATCAGCCACCGGTGGAGAGCTTCGATACAAGATTGTCCTTTATTTTGGAGTTCACCACTTGACTCAGATCACGGCGTCATGCTGGCATCCCTATCTGTTCAATTCCACTCTAAAACATGTCGGTTGGTGCAGACGCATCCATTTCATCTCCCCGTCGCTGTAACTCAACAATATCGGGTTGAGTTGACTGAGATGCTGCGAAACTCGACGGAAACAAAGCTAACTTAGATAGCGACTGGCGAAAGGTCCTGCTTACAGTCTTTGAAATCGTCTCTCGCACACTTTAATGAACTCTGGATCTCCTCATGCTCAGCAGCTCCGATTGATACCAGCAACGAGCGACTGTGATGGCGCACGCAGACCCCTCAAACACGAAATAGTGGAGAGCCTAAGGATTTCGAAAGCGCTGGTGGATCGCAAAAGCATTTGTGATGGAGAAGACTTGTCCATTGGGTATATTATCAGGTATCTTATCAACTGGTCCAAGGAGAGTGGGTGTTAGTGAAGCGATCTCCGAAGAGAACGGGACCCCATTGTATTCCCAGAAAGGTCGATTTGAACGATGGGCTGAACTCTATGATGTACAGTTCATCTGCCCCCCCCCCTTATCGAATCAACCTCTGTAACGATCAACTGGACTCGGGTGGAACGTCCACGTCGGTCCACCATCCGTAACGGGATTCGAGCATATAATTTTGTTGCTCCAGCACAACAAAGCACCTGGTCCGGATAATTTACAAATTGTACTCTCTTTGAAGAATACGAATCCCTCGTGGTTATCTTGACTGTTGAATGGTGAGAATGACGGTGTCCCCAGCAATTCATGACCCTCCTGAAGGTGTGGCATACCAACCCCCGTGTATGCATGTGGTTCTATGACAAGCGAGTTCAGTATGCTTGGGGATGTGAGGCAAGGCCGTTGTCTATTCTGTTACCTCTTCAGCTTGATCATCGACGTACTCAAGGAGCGCTTCCTGTCAGCCTTTGGCGCTTACGCGGTCGAAATATTCATGTCGTCCGCTCGCTGACGAGTAACGGACGATAAAACCCATCCTAGATACGACTTCGTGGAAGCCCGAGCATTTCGAATAGCCTCACTTCTTGAAGTGTGCTTTACGTTTGTGAAGTGTAAACTACCATTGTACTACTGGGTAAGATCAACTCTGAAGATTACTACTACTAATAATAATCGTTCGGCTGTAACACACTTTCGATATCTAGTTTCCATGCCACCCGATGGAAGCCCGAGGGCTAAGATACTGCCAGGTTGCCCAAGCCTAGACAGGAGCAGTCGAGAAGCTTAGGCTGGGTTTGAACCGCGGACTTTCTGGTTAAAGTTCTGAACGTCGTGCTTGGAGATGAGCCGATGAAGGTCGTAGACAAATTTGTTCACTTGGGTAGCTTTATTAGTCACCATGGCCACAATGGCTTCTGCCAACTTGTGGCATCTGTAGCTTGAACGTGAAGTCATCTTGTTTGTCAAGGGTGGACGAAAAACAAGATTTTGAAAATTAGAAGTAGAAAGTGGGGATTTAAGAACAAGCCCACAGTACTGTCCACTGGGTTGTGTCCTGCGCCATTTCAGCAAGCGCCATCACCGAACGCTCCCCATTTTTGAGGCCATCCACGTCATTTTCTAACTTTCAAGTGCTCTTCTCCAGTCAATTGATGGTCTTATAAGAATTATGCGTCCAGGAAGACGATGAGTTGGCATTCGTAGAATATGTTCTGGTAACTTAGTTTGGAATACGCTTGTGCTCAGAGGCCTTTTGGGTTTTTCCGAGTCAAACATTCCCCGAAGAACGTCCCAATTCTCCCACGTGATAGATATATGCGATAATCCGTGTGCATCGATGATTAAAAACGGGCAAGCGTCGGATGTCTTACACCCGTGTCGTAAAGAAGAGCTGAGCGTACGGAGGCATTGTATGTGTCTTTTGACTTGGAAGCTAATGTCATTGTATCGTCACAGGCAGTGTAGTTTGGGTTATACACCACGAGCTTAGGGTATTTTGTCCGCTACCTTCTCACCGACTCCACAGGAGCTGAGACAGCCTTTGATAAGCTACCGACTTCTATGCAACCTCTTGAAATACGTCCCGTATCCTCTGAGTTGAAATTAATGTTACATGGTATACAGAGCCCATCCAGCGAGTGGATCTCTAGAAGTACTCATGAGGTTCACTTGAGTTCACTTGTACCATTATCGTAATTGTGTTCATGGTGATGGGTCAGCTTTCAGGTAGGTATACTTTTCGGTTACTTACAGGGCATTGCCATTGAGCTTTATTCCCTGGGTAGGCCTCGTCGGCTAAGTTCTGTTCATTTCACTGTGACCAGTGTGTACGTGGTTCGGCTTGTCGAAGTTCATGGTAGTTGATAGTGCAAAACAGACGGGGTGGGGAGATTTAAAAAAAAATAAGGAAGCGGGCTTCTGATCGGGAGCGAGAGAATAGACAAAACGGCACCACTAGTTGCGTGACATCGTCATGTCGACGAGTATTTCTAACCATTGATATGGTGGGTTCCTGATATCCCAGTCTGGCAGGCGACATGCACTAGTGCTCCGTGTGCAGGTCACATTCTGTGCCTTGTGATAGTCTTCAGTCGGAATCTGCTTCAGCAAACGGGACACTGTGTAGCAGTCGATCACCTGGCATACACAGCACATGATCCAGCCGAATCAACTCATCAGTTCGAAAAGCGGCTGAAATGTTACCAAAAAATTACTCGACACACTTAAGCATTGCTACTTCACCGTACATATACAATGCTTTAAAAGTACTGACTACCGGAGGCAAGCGATGTTCACTTGTCTTCAAAGCGCAGCACCAAGGTCGTTAAGCAACGCGGGACGCACTGCCGCACTGTAGACCCCGCCTTTCACCGAAAAGCTGGGTTACGTAGGCCCCAAAGTTGTGTTGTGTTCGACGAGGGATGGAGTGCAGCGACAGTCAGGGTAAGAATGGAAAAGACTGAGAGCCCGGAATCCACGCTTTATTCATCCAAAGCTTTGACATCGGGAGCCGAAACGAAAAAAAGTGGCTCAGCAATGAACGGTGAAACGTTTGAACAACAGCAAATATACAACATTCACTCCCCGCAGAGATGAATACTCACAGGAATTCGTATTATGATTGAATAATGTCAGACCTCTGTTGCGCAAGACATGGTGTCCGTTGTTGTGCAATCAACGGGTGTTCAGAAGAATTCAATATATCAGTTTCCGAAGCAGAGTCAGATTGTTCCGGCTCAATAAATGAGCCACTATTGGGCTGCGATTGCTGCTGTTCGGATGCTGGAGCGCATCCAAAATCTACGGAAGGCCCCAGGTGACGTAGGGAGATGGTTCTTCCATGCTATTAGGGTGTCTGACATATGCGTACTCAGGGTTACACTTCAAGAGCTCAACCTTTTCGACTACGGGGTCATACTTCGAAGATTGTATATTTCGCCGCATCAGAACTGGTCCTGGCGAAAGCAACCACTGCGGCAACGATGTACCGACTGCGGATTTTCGATTGTGATGAAACATTCGCTCGTGTGGAGTGGCATTGGTGGCGGTGCACAACAAAGAGCGAATCGAGTGGGACGCATCTTGTAAACCGGTTTCCCGATGACTGATTTGATGACCTTTTGATCGTAATGAAAGCATAATAGCTTTCCACAAAGTTCCATTTAATCGTTCCACCTGACCGTTCCCCCTTGGGTTGTTTAGAGTGGTCTGACTGGTGGCAACGCCTTTCTCATGAAGAAATTGCTCAATCTCATCCGAAATGATTGATGAGCCGCGATCCGAATGCACGAAACTGGGCAGGCCAAATGTACCGAAGAGCGGCACAAGACATGATATCACCGTAGACGAACGTATGTCGCGACAAGCATAGGCGAACGGGAATACTCGTCTGAGACCGTCAGTAGGTATTTGTTTCAAGTCGTCGAAGGCAGTGGTCATTTGAAGTCAATGCTTAAACGTTCAAACACGCTTCTTTCTTAAGAGCACAGTGATGTTTTTCGCTGACAGACATTGTACGTGAGAAGAATTCGACCAATCTGTCATCTTGATTGAGTGTAGCAGAAATCGCAACACCAGATGCATGTTTCCAGTATCAAAGATATTGTCAGATCGATAGCGACCACAGCTCCATCCATGAACTCTTCAAATTTTCATACGCTTTCATATGATTCAGGGACAGGAAAGATCGTATTGTGAGTGATTGGTAAGATTTTATCCGAGAAATGGCTTATCCCACGAAAATAATACGCGAACAAGCCAACCGCTCGTTGTTGGGACTTCACGTCCTTCGGAACGTTCAGGATCTGGTTTGTTTATACCTTCAGTAATTTCGTAGCCGATGAATCTGAGTTTAGTGGTGGAAATTGTGCTTTTATCGTGATTTGACTGAAGACCGCACTTTTGTGCCATGGCGAGAAAACGCTTGAGGTTTCGATCGTGTTCTTCCTGATTCTTTCCACAAACGGTGACATTATCCACATAGGCATGTGTCCCGGTAATTTTTTCAGCGCGCATTATGTCATCCGTTATCCTTTGAAAATAAGCTACTCCATTCGTTACTCCGAAAGCTATTCGATGAAACTGATAAAGTTTGTTACAAGCCTCAAAGACCGTGTAGATTCTGTCACTTTCCTGAATGGGCATTTGATGATACGCACTTTCAAGATCAAGCGTACTGAAAATACGATGTTGAGATATTTAGCTACTCATATCTTCAAGTCTGGGGAGCGGATAACCGTCCAGTTGCGTAAATCGATTTGTAGTTTGGCTATAGTCAAGCACTATTTGTTTCTTCTGTCGCTCATTTGTCATGACGAGCACTTGCGCTCTCCGTGGGGACTTTGAGGGTTCAATGATTTGTTGATCGAGTAAACGCTTTAGTTCAGAAGCAATGAAGGCCTGGTCCTCTGCAGAGTTTCGTCTAGACTTTATGGCAGTGGGGTTACACCTTTGATCAAGATGCGCAAACAAAGTGAGAGGTTCGATTTCGGCAACGATCAGACTACAGAGCGAGAAAGAAGGTTTATCACCGTCGAATGAGATTTTCAGAGAATTGTGAAGCTGAAGAACATTATGTCCTAGTAGAATGTCCACACAGAAATCACGTAATACTGAAAACTTGAAAGAGGGATACATGTTTTGTTTGTGTTGCAGTGTTAAAAAACAATGTCCAAGAGTTAAGCTTTTGTGCTGGATGGATGCCAAAGTGATCTCAGGTGACGATGGTAGTACAGGCCACTTGTTACGACGGACTACGTTTTCGGAAATGAAGCTTTCTGAACTGCCAGTATCAACAAGAGCTCAAAGTGGGACGCCATTGGCTTTCACATAGGCGACTGCTTCTTTGAGACATTCGGGAGCCGCTGCAGTGACGCAAGATAGTGCACTTGAAACAGATGAGGTTTTCTCGGACCAGTAGTAGATCTGCATAACTTTTGAAAATGCTCTTTCTTTGCAGTTTTTTGCATGTCACGTCTTTAGCGGGACATTTGTAACGCGGGTGACGACCGCAGCCACAGAAGAAACATCAAGACCCCGTACTACCATCAGTTATTTGGTGCGATGATACTTGGGAACGTGGAGACTTTGGCGGGTCGTTCGATACGGTAGCATAGAGGAGTTGATTGTTCGGCAAAAACGACCGACTGTTTTTGCGCCACTTCGAGGAATTTTGCATGATGATAGGTGGTTTTAAAATCCAACGACTTGTGTTCCAACAGTCTCTGGCGTATAGTATTCGAATGAAGTCCACCAATAAATGTGTCTCGTAGCGCTTCGTCGCGAAAGTACAAAATCAATGCTCCCAGATATCCGCCGAGTCTCGAGTATTGGGATCGGTATAGAATCGTTCAGGACGTAAGAATCGATCCATTGTTCGATGGAAATTTTTGGAAAATTTTGTGCTCGACGAGGGATGGGGAGCAGCGACAATCAGAATAAGAATGGAAAAGACTGAGGGCTCGGAAGCTAGGCTTTATTCATCCCAAAAATTTGACGCAGAGCTGAAACCAAAAAGTGATTTCGCAATGAAGCGTTTGAAAAACAGCAAATACACAACAAGTTGCCCGATTTGAATCACAGTGTAACAGGCTTTATTGGCTTTCGCAGTCACTTCATCATCCATCCGACATGAGCCACCTATCTATCATCTCCAATGAGTCTGATACCAAACTACCCAACCTCGCAATAGAAATTTCCACTTTGAATGTGCAAACAGCATATCAAAATGTATGGTGGCGTTGTTTGCATTAGTTAGTATATTTTGTATCTGAATGGAATCCGAAATAGTAGCATTCGCGCACCGAATTTTTACGGTCTTCTCCTGAAGCCCTATGTCAAAGCAGAGGGTATTTGGAACATTTGTTCGATTACGAAGTTAGGAATATAAAGTGACTGAATAACTCAGGAGGACACGTAAAGTTCCACACGCCCACGCATCTTGGGGCGTATGGATCGGAGAAGTGCAAGAAAAATTTTTGGCACACGTTTGAGAGATCGTCGAAACAGCATCTTGATTTGGTCGAACAGTCTTTTGATCTAAAATGAGTTGTTGGTCTTCTATGTGTGGCGGTTTTCGAGAATTCGTTGTAAGGTGGGGACGTGGTGTGCTGGAACACTGGTTGGTTTTTCTCAGAAGCGACGGTGACCAAATTGATACCCCGATTATCCTCGCTCTCAGATCGAACATATATTTTGTAGACATGAACGACACTGGTTATTTGCGATTTATCCGACACTTCTTTCGTCTTCCGAATGTTTTACATGGATTTTGTCAGACAGCGAACGAGCGCTTCATACTTAAACAAGGCAGAATTCAGGCAGGACCAGATAGCTTTTTAAGAAACATGATTTCGTTTTCCAACTCATCTTTTATTGGGATGAAACAATTCACGCTCCGCTCTGAAGCTGTTGGCGCGTTGACCGTTATACTGCGTACATAAGATCAACTAAATTGCTCTTCAAAGTATTCCGTCCATCGACACAGGTGGTGGGAACTGAGATGGACTCTCAGGTCGTCCTCCATAATGGTTCAACTAGCTGGCGGTTTTCGTGGCTCGGTGTTGCGGGTCAGTTGGAAAAAAGTTCACTATTTCCACTCGTCGCCGCTCCCATTTCTAAGGCTTCCCGTGGCCACTGCTTATCTCGGTTAGTTTCATATCTTGGACTGAGGCATTGTATCAGAGATTTCGCGAAATCATACTGTCATGTTGGGACCACCTAGGTGTGGACCAAGGACATGGATCACTTGGTTCGTAGCTTTATTCCGGGACACGCACAGCCAAAGACTGAATTCCTTACATGTCGGATTTCGAACCGAACCTGATTCAGCCGTTCGGTTTGTTTCCCTTTCGTAAGTGACCTCCAAGGTGCTTTCTGACATTATTTTGCGCAGGTTGATCGATTATCGGGAGAGAAACTCGTGAGAATCGAGCAGGGTCCCATCCTGATCCAGGATACTTCGACCATATTTTTACCACGAGAGAAGTTCTTAAACAGGACCAAACGTTCAACGCTGGTTGGGTTTCTTGAAATGAAAGCTTTTTTTTAACTCTGTCGGCCATCAGAAGCTCTGGTGGTATCTGCCACTCAAATGTGTCCTTCCAAAATTTATATCCCCTATGAGGGCATTGCATGGGAATTCCTGTGGGTGCATACGAGTATATGACGAGCTTTTGCCTGAGTTCACCACGTCCAGTGGTGTAAGACGTGACTGTTCTCTCCTACCTTTCCTCTTCGACTTTGTTATTGATGTGCTGTATCCGGTCAGGTATCTGGAACCTCGAGGATTGAAATGCATCCGGGATGTTTGATCTCAGATATTGACTATGCGGACGACGTTGCTCTTCTTGGATCAGGCCCTTTGGAAATGCAAACTACCTGATATAATTGACTAAGTCTGTGGTATGCGCTTCGCGCCTATTGCTTCTGCAAGATTGAGTGGGATTATACCTAAACCTCATACTTGCAGGTGAGCCTATTAATTTGGTTAATAGGTTCCGTCTATCTGGGTAACTGTATAAGTCCCGGAAGGCTTGCGAAAGACAAAATCACTTTCATAATCAGGATCAGATTTTCCAAACTACGGCAATTTTGGTTCCGACGTGACAGCTAGCTGGTAAGGATTGCCACGGTCCGATCTAACCCACTTTATGGGTCACCGACGTGGCGGACTTTTGCGGAAGATCTTCACAGACTGTTTTCGAGCATCGGTGCCTCTAAAGCGTTGCGTTTCCTTGGTGGTAACGTTTCAGTAATGCTTGGATAAGCCAGGTGACTTCCAGGAAGGGTGTTTCCCTGTAGATCGGCTGGTCACCCTCAACAGGTTACGCTGGTTTGGCCATGTGCTTCGTTTGCCAGGGCCTTTTGCATCGTAAAGTCTTCGTCCAGCCTTGTATAGGATGGAGACGATCCAGGGACAACGAAGTATAAAAGCTCTCACTGGTCAACTCAGCCGCGTTGGTAACTGCTGTCTTCCAGGATGTTAACCGTGGAACGAGACAAACTAATGGTTAGTGACCGTGACAGTTTTGTCGCGCAGCCAATGACGATCTTTCCTCCAAGTCATCAACGTCACTGCGTAGCTCTGGCTTCATACCATTGTTGGCAACCATACGGACGCAACCACTGACCCACCACTACGCTCCCTAACAACGCTTTGGTTGCGATCAAATTACTTAACCCAGCGAACAAACGATTACAAATAGAACTGTTTCATGCCAATGAACTTACTGGGCTATCGCCTTCAGTGGGTGACTCTCAATCCCTTGTTCTTACCCTCGGTGAACTAAGCTGTAGCAGTTGAAACCGCTGGACTTCGGTGCACGTTTCTTAGCTGAAAAGCTGAATTCAGGTGTTCACCAGCAAACTCTTCTATCATCGGTAGCCACCACACATTGAAAACCTGCGGTCTCGAGGATTCCGACTCGGTAACTTTCCAGCATCCGTATTGTGTGAACTGGGGTTTCTGTGCCCTTTCCTAGGCGAAAGCTCAGCATATGTACCAGTCTTATCCACTACGGAACACGAGTAGCGCTTTTCGCCAAAGCACTGAAATGTTGCGTAATAAATAATTGCGGATAGTGTCTTCAAGTTAATATTCAACAGTTCATTACGAGACGTCATGTCAAATAGTGAATGCATTCTACTAGTTCAGTATGCTGTGACTTGCACGCCAACGTAAAAGTAAAAACCAAACAGAACTATTAAAACTACTAGTGTGATGATTGGAATATTGATATCTGTGTTGGCGTTAGTTTTTATTCGGTGGTTATCATGCTAAAGGGTTTTGATAAAGAAGTCCTCTTCCTTCCTAGGTGCGTTGTTGGATCCAGTGCTCCGTGGACGACTTAAGTAGAGTCGTACCAGGGGACCAATCCTAATTAAATGATCAGGAAGTAGTCGTGCTTAGTAACGGAGTCAAAGGACGGATGAACAAATGGCATTCTCAGTTTACCGGATAAGAAAATGATCCATCAAGATGTTTCCTCTTAGACTGAATAGCTAATAACCATCATTTCACCACTCTGGTTCATTTGATTCACGGGAGTTGCTAATCTTGCGGTCTTTTCAACGTTTTTTGTCGGAATGTCAAATTTTTGGCCTCAGTTTGCTTAAGGGAGATGTATTCTGGTATGTTGTGATTATTAGAAGTCCCCTTTTTTGGCTTTACTTCGTTCCATTTGCCAACGCCATCATTATTCGGTGGTGATACACCACTCAAACCCTCGGGGAGACGAGGAGAATACCTGCTTGTCAAAAGCGTTTCCTCATCTTAGGAAGCTAATAAGAATCGCGTCGTGTGTTTTGTGCACAACGTAACGGGAGTTTAATCCTGTCCGTTTGTTTTGATTAACTTCCATGCCTGTGCTTAATTCGCAGCAGAATCGCTAGATGTCTAGTGATCTGTCGTGTTGGTATTTGGTAAATCCAGTGGCCACTGCAATGATTATGCCATTTTTGTGACAATGGGGAGTCTAGTGAAAAAAGCCACGCTGATATGGGGAAAATTAATTTAGTGGTGCGACTCAGCTAACTCCCTCTTTTATGGTATCTATCTAAATTTCCTGCACAAAGGCCTCGTAATGTTTCAGATCCTACGGCACTCGAGATATCGTAATGTGTTTTGTTGGCCACCGAAAACTCGACAACCCATGACCGGTTTCGCCCCACGTGAGGCTCATCAGTAGGCAAAGATCCCGAAATCCGTCAGCCTTATGTTCTACTTGGCTCCAAATTGTACGCAACTCGCCAACTACAGTCATTTGCAAACTAATTTGAATTTAGCAAGGAACTCAGGTGAAACTCGTTTATGATGTTTCTCAACTAATTGGGCTGTCGAAGCGGTTTGAGAAAAATATACTTATTCGAGTACCAATTTGGTTTTGACGAGAGACTCACCCGTAACCCAACTGAGTCTCTCTTTTATGATGTTTTTAAGCAAGTGAATGTGCTGCACCAGGCCGCCTCACGTTTCAGTTGGTACGGTGTTCTTGATATCGCGATACATTGTATAGAATAATGCACTACTCATAAGGCTGTTAAGAACTCTCTGACAGTCCACAACTGGTTGCTTAAAAACGGAGTCATTTGATATATGACTCATAGGGCGCACCTTTCGTCTGTGACATGATCGGTTTACGCACCTGAGCTAGCTTCCCACCAACCAATATTCAGGGACCTCGGGTTATGTTTTCGTGCTCTCCTTGGAAAATGTCTTGTCGTACGGCCGACATACCATATCGGGCATGAGCTCACGAATGGGTTCACTTGACTGGAACCTGAAACTCCACAGATTAGTGGCCACCCGTTATACCAGCGGAATGCCTTAGCACTCTCGTAATAGGTGTGGAATTAATCTTGACACTTGCTCAAACGAGTGTTTAGTTATCATCTTAGACTGTCTAGTCTTTATTGCGAATCCTTCTGGAAATCCACCAGTATGTGTACGGAACAATTCAATTTCTCGTGTAGTTAGTCAAGGGTATATATATCTTTATTTCCCTTTCATGCAAAAATCTAACTAAATTTCTCTTCTGTTGCGACGGACAATACTATCAAAGTGAATATAGTGACCTGCCAAAATTTGTTTTTTGTGGACTGCGTTGAATAGTATGCCAAAGTCCAGGAAATCCAGCTGTGCGTAGCACTCATGTTCAGGAATAAACTTGATATTAGTGTAAACCGAACTGGAACAATGTAACAGTCCGTTTGGGTGTCTTTCGTCGGTTGCAAGTACAGTTACCTCATCTATGTAAAGAGCACGCTGCAAATTGCACAATCAGTGCGTATAGTTGTTAAATTTCAAGTTTGCTCATGAACGGGTCTGTCAGCATAGGTCCCAAAGTAGATCTCTCTCGACTCTGGTTTTCCGCTAGATTTCATTATTGATGCTAATTTGAACATAGTCTATTATTTCGGAGATCGGAACGTTGGCAAACAAGAACAAAAAGTCAACGGAAAACATCCGATGATTGCGTGAACGACCACTGAGGTAGCACAGCATCCCAGTGCATTCACGTCGAGATTTCTCTGCAGGGCATCCTCGTAATAAAAATTGAGAGCTTAAGTACGGAGCGCGACCACGGGGTCCAGCTTCGGTTTGTTTAACTCGCTTGTGCTTCTTGGTGCGGTCCGAGAGTACCAATTTTGTTCACTGATTCGGGCGCCAATCAGTGAACAAACGCGAACAGCTGTTAGTCACGGTCGGAACAATCACTCTTATAGGCACAATTGCCGAGGTCCCCTGGATTGATTGTTTCTTCAAAGCTAACAGGTTACCCCTGTAGTGAGTTTTCAATTTTGAGTGGTGCGGATGTTAAAACTCTAGAGTGCGTCCCGGTTGTTCCAGGTCTAGTCGCTTTACGGTACGCACCGTGTCAGTTGAGTCGCAGCTTAGTCTAGATTGTCGAAGTGTAATTTCGATTAAACTTGTTGGATGTCGATTGCTTCTGTGTTTGTTCAAACTTTATAGCCGTCCTTTCAAATGAAGCTACTACTGATTTCATTTGTCCGGCAGACGATTGCGTGTGATGATGCTCGCTTCATGCGCCACAGATGAGCAGGGTTAGATTTGAGGTAGCGATCCATTTGGACTGGTTTATGATGGACTGTGGTATCAAAGTAACCATGTTTCCAAGATGTATTAAGGTGAAAAATATCAAGCGTTCTCTTAATGTTTCATGTTCTGGAGTGAAGTGAACAGCGTTACATAAGGTGGTGTTCAAATGTGGTAGGTTCCCTTGACGTGTCTTTGTTGTACAAATGTCAGCAGTTTATCTTAACCGAACTCTCGGAGCCTATCGAAATTGTCAACTGCCTGAGACCTAAACTGTGCAACTGTTAGGTTGGGTGCAACAGAGGAACTCCTGGTAACTCTATTAATCTGTTGGTAAATCTGAACGCGAATACAGTGGATAGGAAGCACAGTTGCAGACCTGTAAACTCCACCATAAGGAAAAAGGGATATCCAGCGTATTCTCCGCATTCAGAGAACATTAGTTTGAAGCGAAACAATTTCAAATTGACAGGCGTTTTATGGTCCCAAGAGCTGTTTGCTTTATTGTCTGGGTAGAATGACTAGAACTGGTATTGGGCCTCACCATATTACGTACGTTGTCATGAGGTATCTGGATAACCTAAATGTAGAATAACCAATTTTAACACAACCTGACGTAATGGAGTCTCCTGTTTGTGCATTTTGGTAGCCGGTAAAATGTGGCCGGGCAGCTCGATTTAGCTACCAGGCGATTCCACAACGCTTTCTAGTTTGGAGTTGAGGTCGAAGGTGCTGTAATACAAGAATTTTGATGTTACTTTATGTCACAATCTTACAATCAATAAGCGTGCATGATCCTGCGCAGATGTTGACGAATGGTTCGCATAGTCTGTACCATTCACTACAGGTATGGTAGTTTTCTTATCAACCATCATGATTTGAATTGTCTTTCCGTGTTTTAAGTGTCCCTGAGCATCCAATTGGTTCTTCATGAGGTTAGGGCTTGCTGCTTGTGGTTCCTTCAGAATTTCCTCAATTCCATATCGTGCATCCTTAGTCAATGCAGATGGTGGTTTTTCATTTGTGGCCATCATCTTTTCCTGTTTTAAAGGTTTCCAAGTGTTTTCGGAATTCTTGGAATTTCAATGTGTTTCGACCAGTCTCTATTAGCAGAGGTTATGCTACGTTGTTGATAGTCCATCTTTAGGCGCTCGCATTTGGTGTCAGTAATAGCACGGAGACAAACACGCACAAGCTGCTCTGCCTAGGCGTTCGAACAAGGTAGGTAGCCTGTTAGTATGACCGATGTGAAATTAGACAGTTCAGGACACGATGTAGAAACTAATTTTCTGATACAGCCTTAGAGAAGCAGACAAGAAGCTTTCTTAAACCGAATCGAAGGACCTGGATGTTTAACCTCGCCGACCAAGTAATCAAGCCGGTATGTTGGCGTTTTTCACTGAAGAGATCCGATAGTTCCGCCAGTTAGTTGGGATTTTCGAATGGTTAAATTAGTTCCTAGTTAGTTTTGGTCGGTTATGTCTAAAGGAGTCGGAAGAACTTCGGCACTATGGGTTGATGGTTCATAATGAAAGTGCTGGTGACTACACGGCTGTTCGACGTTTACGTATATATTCTTGTCCCCCCGCTGTCACTAAACATCAACCAGTTAAAAAAGATTCATATTCGAGGAAAATTCTGTGGGTTCTGAATGGATAACATGGGAATTGGAAAGCATACGGGAGTTCGAAACCACGATATGACACGAATCTTACGCCACAGCACCATCACATTCCCCCGTTAGTTAAACCGCAACGACGAGATCGCCAGGAACACCGTGCCGTGCGACAACACTTGACCCCAAGAACGGATGACATGCGAATCAGTTTCCATTGGTCCGATGAAGTTGTATTTAGAACCCTTGGAAATAGAGTAACTCAGACACTAAACAAGCGTAGTGAACATACCGCTGGTAATAACGGCAAGTTGAAGTACTCCGCCTGGACATTGTCACTAAGCCAACGAAGGAATATGGACCTGGGGTAGTCCGCACCGAGAGATGTATAGCTCGGATCGTACGACGAACTTCCCTGTAGTATGCTCGTGTTCTGGAGCAGGTAATACCTGCATCTACTACTGTTAACCGCCCGAAGGTAGGCCGCAGTTTCTTTTGTATATTTCATTCCGCCACCAATCGATCACAGCAGACAATACATATTCCCGTCTCTGGTGGTGTAAGGTCTGGATGCCGGCGAATCTATTTTCGGTGGTTTGTGTATGATAAACTTGTTGGTAACGCCGTCGAGAGACAGAGTTCCACACGTGTCGAAATCTGGGTGCGTAGAGGTCCAAAAACAACAGGACTTGCCCCGTTCTTAAACATACCAAACTGTATCCATCAGGAAAAAGCTGAAAGATCACACTTAGCGAGCGAACTGTCGGGCTTGGATTCAAAAAGTAGCGCGATACAACCCATGGTTTGACTGAGCTAGGCGGTATAGACTTCATAGTCAGATGAAAATGGAGCTGTTTGACCGATGGTTTGGTGGGTGTCACTACACGACTATTCGTCCAGATACGCTTGTTGTTTGATCCCACGTGGCTTTAGTTTGTTGCTGCTGGCCGATCGACATATCCAGCTGCAGCGGCGTCTGCATCACCAGAGGTGCGCAGCCGGAACCAAGAAGAGAGTGAGGGGACAGTCAATTCAATCCCTGTTTCTGACAGACAGCATACATAAATGCAGAGGGAATCCAGCGTAGGTACAAGTTCACAATTCAGTGTGATTTCCACTTTGTAATGTTCTACCACTGAACGTGGTATAAAAACGTCACTCAACCAGAAAGTTAATGGAGTCTGCGAGATAAATTCATTCTAGTTCTAAGTGCAAGTGACTTGATGGTTTCGCGGACACTGGACACTTTGTGTATCCGTTAAGTCGGAAGCTGTGTGGATACGAAAATACAAACAATAATGGAGACCTCCGAGGAGTTTCAACCGATGTGCATCGCATACCCTCGAATGTCTCCGATAAGCAAAAACCAACAGGCCCCACAACTGCTATTTGTTTCTAAAAGGAGGCTTGGAAAGCTGGGCCGAATACTCCAAGCCCTCCTGGTCATCTGCTGTCGGCGATTTTTCTAATTTGTGGTGGCTACGTTGATCCCGTGTATTATACCTAGCTTTGGTCAGACAACCTCTCATAAGCTGAGTTCACCTCGAATAGTCCCCTACCTAAGGCTGTAGATTGTCATCCGCCATCAGCGCCTTCAGGAAGACAGTCATCTTCAGTCTTGAGAATATGAAAATAAGGACCAAAATGTTTTTTTTTTCAGTAGTCGAGGTGTTGTGTCTAAACAAAACCTCTCCCTTTCTCATAGTTATTGGAGAATAAGGCTGGTCCAGTTAAACAAGACTAGTCTACCATGCATACGAAGTGTGGCTATAGTGAATTGTAATCGTAGAGGTCTCCACTTAACTGACGTTGCATCGAGAATCCTAATATCACCTCATTACTGTGTGACGCGGAGCTTAGTAAAAGGTGGGCGTCCGATGGATTATGATCATATCTTCACACTGCATCAGAGATATTACGTATGGAACGCCAGAAACGATGCAGGTACTTTGGTTCGGTGAACTGGTTCGTTCTTCTAATCATACATTCTCGACAAGATATGGCGCAAATTTTTTGAATATAATAATAACGCTGTATTCAACTACTCGCAGGCGTGTGGGAATACACGGGGAGCTAAAGAGCGCTTTTCTACGAAGAGGGGGGATGGCTTTTGCCATATTCAGCTTTGCGATCCAAGCCTCGGTTATCTGAACGTTCGTTCCAGAAAGTCCTCGAGTTCACGCGGTTGTATCTGATGAGCCTACCTATTTGAAACACAGTTATTTCTTTCTCTGATTCTTGAAAAGGCGGAGGAGGCACACCAGTCTTTCTATAAAATTTTGACTAAATCATTTCGTCCGTAGTCATGCTGTTTACTTGGAGCATCTAGATGGTTGCATACACAAAAGTTTGCTTCCTGTGGGCGGGAGGTCACAGGCGATTGTAACTATTTAGCATTCGGTGCATCAGAGGTGGCGTTGAAGACGGGTCCCCTCAAAGGTTAGCATTCAGTTCTTCAGGAAACGAGCATTTGCTTGCATGGTGCATACATCGTTTGAAAACTACCACCAGCAGAGTAAACTGGATTGGGTTGGGTATATATTACGAATGTTACGCCATCACGTTCCATTTAGGATGGTATTTTTGTGCCCAATTAAGATTGGCGCATGTAAATAAGAATAAAATAGGGTTAACAAGAGAAGTCAAGAAAACGAGTGAATGTTGGCGCCACTCATTTTTCAAGACGGTGCGTGCATCTCTTCCTGTATCAAAAGAAACTGAAGGACGTGACCACAAATAGTCTCTGTGGCATTTCTTTGCGAGTCGTGTCGGCTCTTTGAGCTCTTAGGTACCTCAACATGTTTGCATCACATCTGTGCCAGACTAGTTTCTCTTTGCAGATTCTTCCTCTATGCCGTCCTAAAAGTATCGCTATTTGGTAGCGAAGTGCCGGTGCTCAAGATCGAGTCTGCTGTCGATGGTTTTTACGACTTTGTTGAGAGGGGGATGGTTTCAGACTCAACTCAGTAGCGTCAATGATGACATTCAACAATCTGGGATTATGGTTAGCACTGAATTACGAATTGCATGGATCTGGTTGCTAAGCCCGGTATCATTTATACGAAACATTTCTGATGCCCATCTATACTTTTTTATTGTATATCCGCAAGATATTTCGAATGTGCATGACTTACCTCATAAGTATGGGATATACAACTACGATGAAAGATAAAGAGATGATCCATCGATCAACGCATGGAATGTTGATGCTCACTGAAAACCTACACATTTTAAGAAAGTACATTTGCACTTCTAAATAGCTCTTTACGACGAAGTTAACTTGAGCACCTTTGAATTTTTATTTTAACTTAGTTACACCTTTCTTTCACTCTTGTTACACCATCCTAGGGGGAGATCTTCCAAAAACACTGTTTGCCATTAGTTTCAAAAGGTCTTCCGAGAATACTGAGTCACCAGGTTTAATGTAGTTACTGAAGACCAGTAGAGATGTTCGGGTTGGTAGATCGGTGAGCTTCCGATGTCAAATAATAGTTTAGATGACGGAAATCTAAATTGCGTCTTCTCACAATATTTGTGTGCGTATCGGTCTTCAGTGGCAAAACGTTTGGGTTTGATCATTTTCTGACATCGTATATGACGATCATTTACACCCATGTTACTTCGCCCTTCAAACGATTGGAAAATCGCCAGGTCTGTTTTCATCGCTTTTGGAATTGTTCGGTAGATTTATTGCTGGGCAACGCTTCGCTTTTGACACAAAGCTTCGTCGGGCCAAGTTACTAGGTTACTAGGTTGGTCAAGATTTAAGGCGGAGTGTCAACCAATGAACTAAGTCAAGCTAAATCTGTGTTAGGTGTCGGCGAAGGAATTTTATGTGTTAGGGTGAGTCATCAAGTGTTAAGTTGATGGGGAAACCTACGTGGGCCTAGTTCTTCCGGTTAGGTTCACGCGATGATCCCTCTTGAACCTCGTTTGCACTTTTCGTCCGTCTGTGTGGATGAGGTTGTGCTACGATAATTGTATAAGGAAGAGGGACTCTGTGACAACCACAGTCACGTGTCAACTCGGATTATCGGAGACCGCTTTCCATACCCTGGCAGTTTGTCCTGTGTAAACCCTAGTGCAATCAATGCAGTTAATTTTATACACACAGTCCCTAGTTCTTCTGACTTGGAGGGAACCTTTCAATTGCACCATAGCTGAGCGTAGAGTCTTTCTCTTCTGGAAAGCTACTAGAATGTTGGCTAAGTTCAACAGTCTTCGAATAACCTCAGATGTTCCTGATTTATATGGAATGACTGCTGCGCCAATCCACATTCCTTACTGGGTCTAGATACCGAAGCAAATACCCTTCTTAATTGCTGTCCGATCATACTCACCGGGTATCCTATTTCTTGAAGTCTGTTCGCAATCCCCATTTGAGCTGCTGTTCGGTTGATCTCTCCTGTACACAGCGCTCTGACTCGACGAAACATCGATGATGCAATACTGGCGTACACGGTGTGCTGATGAGCAGATTAAGACGGTTCCTGTGTCTATTGGTTTCTAGTAGATAATAGTTTCCACCACACATTCTGTAAAATCCAGGAACAGTAGTGCCCGAAGTGGACCCTATCTCCATGCTAAACTTGATATGAAGATTTAAACTACTTAGATAGCGTGGAATTTGTTCACGTTATCACGGTTGATTACAACGAAGGTGTCTTCAACATAGAGCCAGAAAAATTTCGGTATACAATGATATCCGGCCAAGGCCATTCAATCAAAGTCCTCCACATAAATATGAGCTAAAATAGGGGACATTGGAGATCCCATTTGAAGGCCTTGTTCTTGTGAGTAAACAGTCGTGTCAAAAACAAACTGATCGAGATTAAAAAATACTTATGCCCTCAATTATTTTATCCACCGAGAGCTGTGCCCGCGCCTTCAGTGTCGTCTGCCAGTAACAACCTCTTGGTTACCTGCAAAGCATCTGCCCTAGGGATGTTTTTGTGCGTCAGAACTCATGAGGACTTCGTCCATCTTCCAAGGAAGCCCTGCCACTTTATTGGCAAAGTCGTACGAATTCATAATGAAGGTGCTTGATTTCTCGTGAGCGGTTTTAGTATACCAGCTGAGAATTCGGCTAGCTCATGTGGTGGCGTGCCTATACCATCCAATGTTGGCCTTATCGGGACATCTGCCTTGTGGATTTTCGGCGGTCCGTATAGTAGATATATCGCCTCCTGTGTGATGGCACGGCTTGCACGTGGAGCAATACGCCCTACTGCCCGTGAATCTCTCGTAACAGTAGACTGGATAGAAATATAGGTCCGGATGGGATCACGTGATAGGTGGAGTGTAAGTTTCACTGAATAGGATTTGCCCTCACCTTCAAACCGGATCAAACGTAATTAGTTAAGCCTAGGCGAACCTTTAAGGGGTGTGAGTAATATTTTTTGACGCTACAAATCCGTTTAGAACTCTCATGTTCTCCTAGCGTTGATTTCTTGCAAGTGGTTAAAAAGACAGATCATTTGAGTGCATGCGCCGTTGGGCGGTATTCTTCCACCTACTCATTCAGAAAACCGTGATTATAAATCTATTGTAGCGTAACAGGAAAGCAGGCGCGCGAAAACCTCAGGTTTGAGGCAATACAGATACATAAACCAAACACGATAGTGGCTTCAAAAGCGTTCCTTTTGGGGGAGCCCTTTATCGAAAAAATTGAAACGAGACTAGGTTCACAATGCCATTTTCCGTATTTTAACCAACTTGCACTGCACCTTTTCACAGCGGACAACAAAGTAACATACTGTTTGAATGCGAAGGCCGCCTCATTTCAACCGCCTGTCGAATCGAGGAAAGACATTCGAGAATTTTTCCTGCCTCAGCTAAGATCTGCTCTCTTCATTTAACCGAGCTACTGATGTGGAAGCGAACCCTGACAGTTCTTCCTGAACATTGGCCGCCCTGTGTGGCACAATGGGTCGTTAAAACCTCCAACAGTTCAGTGCTGGCATGCCTTGTATATACAGGATACCTAGCAGCTTCTGCAACAGCATTCAGAAAAATTGTCAGATACGGGACTGGTGTGGCTACACTGGAGAACCAGAATTAAAATGTTCAACACCGCATGGACTAAGGCTATCAGGACCTACAACCCTGAAGTGTGCAATCAACTACTTTATTCACGTTCCTTGTTTACCGCAGTCTGACCAGCTGCATTCTGCTTTCGTTAGCCAGGAGACGAAATAAAACCACACGGTGACCTGGATTCTAGACTTGAAACCAATCAACCCGTCAGCCTACCCGTAGTCACATCTCTACTGCAGCATCCAATGTTTGCTTACTTGTTGATCGGGTTGGGTATATGTATGAACACGATGAACCAGTGAAAATGAACCCTTCATTCAGGAGAGGATGTATAAGTCCAAACGAATATAATGTGAATATGCCGCTGGTCGTTCAACTGTAACAGCATTTCGGTTCCGACCTGACATGCCACCCGAACATGATCAGAGGCTGAGATACTTCCAGTTGCCCCGAGCTAGACAGTCGAAGTGCCAGGGCCAGACCTTCTGGTTGGTAGTCTTGTGTCTTGACCACTGAGCTATACCAGTTACCAACCGAGTAACCAATTCTCAATGAAACAAGCGTTTATTGGTCCTATATTAATTTTTTTCCAAGCCCAGTTTATTCCAACAAGGATACGTAGCCACCAAGTGCGAAGCTGCCCGATTATCGACTGGAAACGGGGAAATGCGGCCACCAATCTGCACCTTAACACGCTTAAATAAGGTCTTCTCTAATGTTTTTCATCACACGAACTGTTACTGTCCCGCAGTCGTATCTTTGATGAAATTCACAGAAATTCGAGGGTGCATGTAAGGCAGCGCGGATGGTTCAATTTTCCGGCTCAAAAATCGGATGTTATTCATCTACTAAGAACCAACTAATCCCATCTTCCGGGGCCGTAAATGAATTAATCAAGGTGAACGAAAGCGACATTCCATAAATCATTTGGTTTTACTGTGTGGGCTGGCATTAAGGAACATTTTTAAACTTCGACACACCGCTTCGACCCTTGATGAGGATTGACTAGCACCACTACCGATTGTTATACGTCGGTTGAAAAGAAGTAGGTTCAAGAGACATTGTACCCGTATATACAAAATGGTTTACAATACAATATCAAAATTAGGTGACTTTGGGAGGTCAAGTGAGGCTGAAGGGATAAAGAGAAAGGAAACAAAGAAAAACAAATACAAATTACCAGCAGACGCGAATAATATTAAATGCAACAACTTGAGCTAAAAAACGAGGGGCTGGATTCGCATACTCCCGAAACCAATCCTCAGGCCCAGATCTAAATTGAAAGGAAAGTCAGGGGAAAATGATCAAACGTCCAAGTCGTTGCAGCAAAAGCAGAATACAAATTGTACTACATATGTAACACGACAACGACGACGACCATGCAGTAACTAGCTGTAATAGTAGGTAAGGTGGCCATGAAGAGCACGCTTCGCTAATGAGGTGTCGTGCACATACTCGCTTCTTCATTAAAAACATCCGTATACTTTGGAATACATACAATGTGTACAGTGCTGCTGAGGCCATCAAATAATTATTCTAATTTGAAGTACTTGCTGTCTACATCAATCCATTACTCAGTGCTCATTTTTGTATTTGAGTGAATAAACCAATACGAGTATAATCCAACGTGAAAAGAGGATGTGAATTTCTGATTTAGGTATGAAACTTTAGTAGTGAAACTCTTCAAGACAGAGGGAAGAGCCAAACTGCCTTAGATGCAGAGTGGTCATTGTTCCACCGTTTTGTGGGCAGATATCCGATTACCCAAGGGTAACTGCCGGGCTCCAGGTGACAAGGCATTTTATTCGATTTTGGAGTGACGAATCGGAATTCGCCATTCAAAGTATATAGATGTCACCTGCGAGAGGTTGTTGCTGTGTTATAGTTTGTATTATGTATTTCTTTTCGCCTTGAAATCGACTACGTGCCACCCATACAACTGACAAACTCACAGGTTAGTGGAGCTAGCACTCTAGGGTAATCAGATTGGTCTCCACTGTTCCGCACGGAGAAATCCCCCTCGGCATGCAGGCAGTGTGGCGAACGGTACTGTGTGTGGAATTTTTGTCCCCATAGAGAGGACAAGCGTTCAGTGTGCAAGTGATGAAGACAAAAGAAAAGTAGTATCGGACAGGGAAACCTAGTCGGAACTGGAGATCACGTAACACACGAACATAGTCTGAGATTCAGTTAAGCGCAGCGCTTGCCACGTAAGACATTCACGTCCAGGCTCGTCAGAAGTATGACAAACGGAGTAAACGGATGCACAATTCGGTCACAGCTCAAAGCGGCTTGCGATATTACGACTAGTTCCCGTCACGCCTGGAGGGGTATTTGTGCATTAAAATGCAGGCCAATAATCAACACCACGAGAAATACCGCAGCTTAAATTACTTGGTGAATTTGACTGTATTGTGATCGTGAGATCTACATTGCAGCTTGTAGGCCTGACTTTCTGGATATAGACGGCATGCTTCGTCTGCAGATTCAACATGGCCGACTGACAATTTGTGCTGCTAAGTCAAATTTTGAGAATCAGAGGTCAATAACTCAGTCAATGCCGTAGTTCTAAGAATGTATACCGGTGATGGCCTTGGATGTTGTCTTAGAACGAAGCATACGTTCCACCTACGGCCGATCTTCAAACCGAAAAGGCCAGTACCAAAAACCGCTTAGCCGACTCAATCAATTTATCAGGTATAAACCGTGAACCATGGGCACTTTCGTTCCAGCTGCTACAGTTTCGACCACCGGAAAGTTGGAGTGTGGGACATACGAACTAGCCTTGGAGACTATGCCGACTCTTAGTGCAAACTCAAACGCTTGGATGCCAGAGTTTTGAAACCGGTAGCTACTCCTCATGGAATGGCCAAAAGCGACAGTAAAAAAAGAATGGCGCAGCGCGGATCTGTCGATGGGTCTACAGGCCTGAATGACACCTCGGAATATCATCAGTATCCCGATGATATTTTTGAAAAGACGAAAGGTAGCACGTATTTCGCGGCGCTGGATCTCTTCCGAAAAGTAAATCCGAAGAAGAATTCGGACATCTGACGATTAATGTGGCCTACTCCACTGCACGTAATTCCCCTTTGTAGTGAAAACTGTGCCAGCAATCATTAGGCAGATTACGAGAACAATTTTGTGTGGTGCGGGCGAAGTCGATAAATACTTTGACGATAGCGTTGTGGAAGACCGAAGAACCTCTGTCCTAGTTAGATGCCCTCTTTCAACGGGTACATAACTGTGTTTTCCGACTGAAGAAAGGAAAAGGTGAATTCTGTGAAATGTCTCGGGTTCATTATCGCAACAACGGTGGTCGACCCAACCCACCAAATATCGTTGCCATCATGAGAATTCCCCCAGCATCCAATGTTTCTGAACTCAAATCAGTATTGATGTTAACCAACTACTACAGCGCTTTCCTATCAGTCATAAAGCGCTTAGATTAATTCTTGAACTAGGTCCGGACCACGTAATTTCGGCGGAATTTGTCATGCGTCTGTCACCTTTCAATCGAAGAAGCGACCATGCACTCCGACCTTCTACTTAGGCACTTCAACAGTCAGCTGACTATGAGTTTCAGTACTGCTGAGTCCAGCCGTGGAGTTGCAGCAGACATAACCTACGAATTCCCAGGCAGTACGCAAAAACCGATTGCTTATACCGCAACCTCAGTAGCATCCGCGGAACGAAGTTACGGTCAGATTGATGAAGAACTGACCATCATTTCTGATGTGAGGTCCACAAAATGCGTTATAATAGATACTTCAACGCTTGTGACCGATCACATGTCACTGATGACTACTATTGGTTCCAAGAAAGGTATACCGGTCTGCACAACCAACCAGTTGCAACGGCGCACAAGCAGGTGCTCTTTGACGCCTGATTGAGGCTCAGGCGATGAAACCAGATACCGTCATGGCAACAATTGCCGTCGAACCGGAAGTACATGCCGCAGTATTGGAAACCATGAATCAACTGCCGGTGACTGTCGACATGGTTCGCGATGGCACCAAAAAATGACAACGTACTACATTGGACTAGGGAGTACCACTAAAGCAGCTTAGCCAAAAACTTCAAGAGAAATTATGCGAGTTTTTCAGTGACGAAGTTCGTCATCTCTCAATGATTGCCTTCTCTTTGATGACCGGACTAACGTTCTTTGATGTCGGGTCTTGGGTCAGTTTCATAACGGACATCCGGGGATAAGCCGCATAAGACTCTCGCTGGCAGGTATTCTATTGGCCAGGTATGGAGGAACGTATGGGCAGTTACGTCATAGCTACCTCAGGTGCACCTACGACAAACACCGCAGCCAGTCAGGAAAGCCATGGTAGCCTATGCACGTGATTTCGCCCGACTAACTAACCATCGTTGTTGATGCTTTCAGAAAGTGGCATGGAGTTTTCTAATTTCTGAGACAACAAAAACAGCAAACAACGATAAACTGCGACGTTTGCTTTGAACACTCAACCTTCCAGAAACCAATGTCCCACAGAGGTATTCAGTTCACATCCTACCAACTTGGTAGTGTTGTCCGAAGGATCGGCATCATGCATATTACTCTCCCATCATTCCATCCACAGTTGCATGGTCAAACCGAGAGGTTGGTGGATACCTTTAGGCGCGTGCTGACAACAGCAAATGAGGGGGACCACAGCGGAAGTCTTGGACACTATTGTTGAACTATCCAGCAACACTTGTTATGAACAAACAGCAGACTTACACAGAAGGCCACCCTACCGAAGTTTAAATGTCCTTAGTCGGTAACCAAAAGAAGCCGACGTTCAGACTAGCAAACCGTGCACTTGCGACGGTTTATCATCCTGGTCAAAGGAATTGGTCAGGTGGTCTATAGTTTCCGGATGGGGTCGTCGATGTGGAAAGAGCACGTTGAACAGCTACAACCGACTGAATGCTCGATCTCAAAGACGGAAGAAGGGCTACTGGATATCAACCTATTGTTTGAAACCGACAACAGCCACTGCTTCATCTGCACCGCCTGTGATAAGCTGCAACATAGACGCTGGACAAGTGAGTACGAAAACATGTGAGACCTTTCCAACTTGACCACTGCAAAAGTCCTACGATGACGGGTAAAAAGGGTGTCAGGAAAGCCGCTTAATCTGTGGACCAGAAAAGCCCGTTAAAGATTAAATGTTCAGGAGGCGTGCCAGCCGCACACTGCTGATATCCTCACGATTGCTGATGAAACGTCTGCGAGCCCGGCGAACATATCGAAAGCAGTCGGTCAGTGACGACCGACGATGCTCGCGTGTCTAAACATGTCTTGAAAGTAATGGCAACCAACCAATCAATCAATCAATGTCAACCTGACGGTCATGACCCAAGGCCAAAAATACGCTTTAAACTGAGTCCCATCCTGTCTCGGCGATTCCAAAGCCATGGGTTGCAGCGAGTTAAAACAACAAGTCCCACGTCACACAAAGCCATAGGTTATCTCATTAATTGCTGACACTTAGGACAACAGTGCAATTTTTGTTCGCCATCAATGTCCTTCGACAAGATTAACAGAATAGTGTTTAGGGGATCGGTGACTTATTGTGTGACCAGTATTCCTAAGTGAACTTTTAAAGACACATTTCATATAGCTTCAGACTCGTGCTACGCTCACCTAGTACCTGTCTCACGGTTTGGCATGCGCTTCACACCTGCAAAGTGTAAAATGCTACTGCAAGACTGGGTGGGCTCGGAACCTAGCCTCAAGCTTATGGATGAGCCAGTTGAGGTAGTAGGAAGGTTTGTCTACCTGAGCAGCTGCGTCAGTTCCGATGGTCTAGCGGAAGATATTTCCATCCGGATTAGGAAGGCCAGAGAAGCTTTTGTGAAACTGCGTCACCTGTGGCGTAGGCGTGACATCAGCTTATCCGTCAAGGGTTGAGTTTACAAAGGTGAGGTGCGATCCATATTGCTATATGGCTGAGAAACCTGGTCGCTGTGCGCCGAAGACGTTAAAAATCTTTCAATGTTTGATCATAGATTTTTTTCGGGGCATTGCTCGAGTCTTGTGGGAGCACCGGATCAGCAATGCCCAGCCTCAAGCAATTTTATCGGAGGGACACCGTCTGACCTTGGTCCAACGCTGTCTGGCTTTGATACAAGGCTGTGACGCGCTGCATATTGAGGGGGCGTTGTCTGTCTGGTCAGAAGCTAGTGGAGTTTAGGGTCTCAGTAGAGTTCAGGTATTCAGTGGTTACTTTCAGGAATCTGACCTTCCTGATGAATGATATTCGGAAGAACTAACTCAACCTCCATAGATGAACTGATCGCACTTTTTAGGTTGCGCTGGCTTGGCCAAGTGCTGCGCATGCGAGTCGATCGACATCCTCGAAGGTTCTTCCCGCAGAACAACGTGAAGGGTGGAAGAGAGCCAGAGGCGGTCAAACAATGACTTGGCAGCGAAGTATAAAGGCCATTACTAGCAAACTCAGTTGTGTTGGTCATTGCCGTGTTCCTGGATGGGGACCTCGAGACGGGCCACATCAATGGTTAGACACGTTGGCAGACATGGCCCAGTCACGCCCTCAATGGCGCTCGTACATCCAGACTATTGGCTTCAATGCAGAGCTCCCTTCCCAATCCACCACTTAAAAGTCCAATGACACACCTGTAGTTACACAAATTTATCAGCTCCCGCCTCCACTGCGCAGCTACCTACCCCACCTGCCCAAATCATCGGTGAACGAAACTGTGGCAGCTACAACCACTACGATAAGTAAGCCGTTCTTACGGTACATAATGATGATGTGTGAAGAGGTCAGCTTAACTGACCCAGAAAAAAAACGAAATCTGGTCTCATCCCAATAGATGAAGTATACCGGTTGAGAGAGAAACCACACAATAGTCAGTTTGGAAACTGACTGGAATGTAAACAACTTTGAACTCACCTAGACAAAGTGCATTCTCCGGGGAAAGAAATGTGGCCTGAATTCGAAAGGTTTCAAGGTCGACAGCGGCGGCAGTTACCCGCAATTAAATATTAACGGTTTGTTGCCAACAATGCGCAATCCTGAGTGGACACTGGACTGTTTCGAAGAGCTCCACTTAATTCAACTGCACTTTGTCCTCCAGTATTTCCATCATGAACCAACAATTCACGACGAGGGATAGCCCAGTGGTTAAGGCACGAAAATGCTGACTGCCCGGTTATTCAAACACTATTCCGGCATCTCGGCTGCTCCTGTTTAGGCTTAGGCAGCTTGGCAGTAGCTTAGTCCTCGTGGTTCCCTCGGGTTATATGGCAGCTAGACACTAAAAGGGTCGTGCAGCTGAGTGATTATTATTATTATTATTATTATTATTATTATCAGTTCACGGCACATACTCCTTCGGAATCATTCCGAAAAACACCTATCATACATAAAGAAGTCCACGTATTTTGCGGAATTGGGGGTAGATGGCATGAATTGGCACATCCGGGGTCAACAGTGTAGATAGAACCAACCTATGCTGAAAAGCCGGGATGAACCGTACAGTTGTATAATCTTTACTGGAAAAAAACAATCATTAATCTCCGTAGTCCTACGGACAGAGGTTTCGACTTTCCAACGCTCACCCACAAGTGGCTGATTGGCAGTGTGGTTAGCTTGCACTTAGACAAGATGAGAAGTGGAAACTGAACAAAGTAATCGCGAAGTGCTTACGCGGAGTGTTGTATCCCAACTACCCGTGCACACGGCAGTACCGTCAGGACTAGTGTACAACGAAGAAATGCGGTTCTCATGACCGTAGAGGATCGCGACGCGTTGTTCTTTCAACACATCCCACACGTGGATAACGTGGTCACTGTAGCCTCCAAACAAAAGACGACCTAAAAGGCGAAACGACAATGAAATATACTGAACAGGGTAGCCAATAATCGCAGTCAGTAAATGCAAAAATCACAGAAAACCGCGAGTACTGTATCATTTTTGAGAAGCACAGACTAAGTGCGTAGAGATTCCAGAAATCAATGTATAATAAAAAACATTTGTACATGTTTGCAAGGCAATGTCAATACCGGTGTTGCTGTGACTAGGAGCTCCAGATAGCTCAGCGGTTAAGATGCGAACTTGCTGACCGGAAGGTCCGTGATTCGATACGAACTTCTGCATCTTGACTACTCCAATCTAGACTTGGGCAACCTGGTAGCATGTCAGTCCTCGTGCTTCCTCCTAGCAGCAGGGCAGCTAGGCATCGGCAATTTTTGTATTGACTTACACAGCCAATGTTAGATAATGGGGTGAAATTTACTCAGGTGAATTAAATTATGTGGCCTAAAAGTGATGACTTTTTTGGGACGCCAACAACGAAGGATCCACACCTTCTACCAAGCTCTCATGCACAGTACAAAATAGCTGTTTTTATGGAAGTGATCAGCCCTTGGTCCTAGAGCGGTTCGCCTTTGTTTAATTAATTTTTCCACCACTTCCCTTAGTTTGATCAGTACACGTGCACGTCATTTCTCATCCACTTGATTTACGCTGCTACCACCTGCATCACGTGCCAAGCTTACGACCTTGACTCACATCAGGTCAAGTCGTTTTCGTTTATGTAACCATCACACTAGAATTGCCAGTCGTGTTTTCACATTGCACACAATATATACACATGCAACTAGACAAAGCACACACACGCGCACAAGACAGTAACAACCGAAAAACCATAAGTCCACGGACAATCACGGAACACATGTGGCGATTACACTGCAGAAGAACACGTCCCGCGTCCTAACCTTCATTCAGGAACTCTTATCAATTATGCTCAAACTTATTCCATTTTGGTATTGTACTGATATTATACAAGATGAACCTAGTAACTGTATAACAGTCTAAACTGTTAATAGTGCATAAACCATATGATTAATAATATGACCGTTCACGACTTGTGCACTAATGGTCTCATTTTACGCTTCGTTGCATATTGCAAAAGACAAACCGAGGAGACTACCGACAGATCCAACTTATTATGAGACTGAAAATCGAAAGAAGGGATGACCGAACTTCTCCCCAAGGATTACATATACCTCTAAAATGCAAAGCTAATAGCTGAAAACCGCCTGGCAGGTTTAGTACAGTTTGCGAAAAGAATGCATCTCCACTGACCACATGGTCCCGCACAAGGCGCCTCACATGGGTGCACCAGTTTGGCGGTCGAATAAATTGTACTTGTTATGAATACCAAACAGGACTTATTTTTTCAAGATACTGGGCTTTTTCGTTGAATTCCCAACCTGCACATGAATAGGAGGCTTTCAGGTGGTTCGACATTCCTTTGAAAACTGATTGCAAAGCTCGTCCACGCCGTGCTGAAAACAGACTGAAATACACAACCAAACGGTTCGGCCTTCGGGGGGCTGGCAGCAAAAGGTGCGATGCGGGTGTCAAGAAAACCCAAGGTGGGTGTAGCCTTATGGTGCGCGATTTCCACCGTCAAGGACGTCCATTTCCTGGTTCGTGATCCTGAGACTGTATGCCTGGAAACATCACAAACGAGAGATTCAGCTGGGCTCCAGGTGAGTATCTCGCAAAACCAAATTTGTTTGCAAATGAGTATATTTCGCCAAATGAATTTCTGTTTTGAAATTCACAAGTAATCTGTAAAGTGAGTACCGTCCCATTCACGATCAGGCCAACTATGCGCACCATGCCATAGCAAACAAACCAACTGATCTCCTGTTTAAAGATAAGTTGCACCATAAGCCCAAGCATTCAACAAAACGTACGTGGCTGAGCTCGAGAGAGCTCGGTGGTTAAGGCACAGACTTACTGATAGGATGTTCCGGGGCTCGAAACAAATCACGGCATCTCGACCGCTCCTTCTAGACTTGGGCAATCTGGTATCTCAGCCCTCGGGCTTCCTTCGGGTGGTATGCTAAACGATCGAAATGCATAGCAAAATCAATTGAAAGCGACTCCCGAGCCAAAAATGTGGAGCCTCCCTACGGTGACCGTTTACGGTGGGCCCAGGGAAATACCTAACAAGCTCCCGAAATACGTTCATCTGTATACCAATTTGGTTTTAACGGCAGACCCAAATGGATCTCTTGTTTATGATATTCCTCAACTGAATGCGCTGCACAGAGGCCGCCCATTTTTCGGTTGGTACGATATGCGGGATATCGCAGACTTTTTCCTCAAATAGTTTATTCATAAGGTTGTTGAAAGTTCTTCGACAGACCATAACCAATGACGCGATTCTTGGGGCTCATCAGGTACCCGCAGTCTCCAGGCCTCATTAGGAGAGTTTTCAGCAACTCTAGGAGTTTGCCTCAAGAGAACATATCAGGCCCTTTTAAGAATGAGTCCCAAAATTGGTGGTTGCAGCATGAATGCTTTCCGTTCACCAAATGCGTCGGGAGGTCAGCCACCCTCAATAACCGAACAGCACGTCATTCAGATGGATGTGGCACGTGCGTGCTGCGGACCAAACGAAGGCATGTCCTGACTGGTCAGAATGCCAACCAATCTGTGTCAAGCATCTATAGCCCGACGCTTCTCGCCTCTCACCGAGATTCCAGCACGACCTTGTGGAATATTCTGTGATTACCCTATAAATACAGTTGTAACAATGTTCCTTTGCCTCCATCACGGGCTGTCTGAAGCTACCGTGCCTTTTCATACACCATACTGGGCGGAGCAGGAAGCCAAGGACCGTTCAGCAAGTCACACCGTTCGCTTTTTTAAAAGTTAAGGAGAAACAACCTTTCTGCAGCGACCCTATCCGACTGGTTCCACCAGCAGTCACTATGGACGCATACCTAGAAAAAAACAAAACGAAGCGGTCTACTTGTATTGACCCACAACATAATTGACGAAAGTATACCAGTAATAGATACTGATGCTTAACCGGCATACAGCCATGAAGGGTTGAGTTCCAGCAGAGTGGAAAGAACAAGGAGAGATAGGTACCTAGTGCAAAGAAGCCCAGTGTCCTCAAGGTAAACTATCAATAAGGTCAACGCTAAACTAAACGCACCTGAGGGTCACGTCAAATTAAGGCGACATCAGCAGTATTGACCCGGAGTCCTTTATAAACCCCACCGCACAGAAACCCAGGCGAACTTTAGCTGAACAGTCCTGCGAGGAAATGATAGCCGCAATCTGTTGCGTGTCATATATCGCAGGGTTTACAACCGTACACAAGTGGGATCACATGGGGCTCAGCGAGGGAGGCGCAAAGATTATATTGCACTTAGTCTGATTATATCCACTTTCATTTCACGTCACTATGTTACGGCCCATCGCTGGCGAACCTTGCGCCACTAACAGGAAACAACGCTCTTTCACATTTCTCTTCATGTGTCCGGTGATCCAGAAGCGGTGACTCGTGGAATATATATATGAGCTGCACTCAACCCCACATGGCTCAGTGATTAGAGCGCGAATTTACTGACCGGCAGGTCTGTTGTTCGAACCCGACTTCTGCATCTCGACTTCTCCTTTCTAGGCTTGGTACCCTCGCAGAAACTCAGCCCTCGTGCTTCCTTCGTATGGCATGGCAGCTAGGCACCGAAAGGGTGTTATAGCTGAACGACCGTCTTTTTTTTATGTTATCCATCCCAGACCTGAACGCGCTTTGCTGGATTGGATCCCAGTGAATAGTCATCTTTGCGCCGTTTGGTTATCCGGCTCAACCAAGCTAAATGCCTCTTAGCATAAAAAACGGTGCCGGTTGGTAGAGTCGGCATATGCTCCCAAAGGAGTGCAGCTCTGACGCTGAGAGCGATACTTTATAGCGAGAGCTGTCTGGGCTCATTCGTCAAGCAAGAAGCACTGAAATTGAGATCCTTCCGGGCGATGTGAATGCTCCAGTCGGTTGTTTGATCTCCCTAGAATCACATCTAGGTGGTCGCTTCGGAGTCGAGGATCGTCGCACAGGCAACGGACAGCGACTCGTGTTGTGTGCTGATCATTAACTATTTCTAACCAGTACGAACTTGCAGCATATACGATAGCGCCGCGTACACTGGCGGGCACCAACTGCAAATCAACCGTGGACCCACTTGGATCACACGACCGTCAGACAGCAGTGGAGAGCCACAACTCAGGACCGTGGTTTCTTGTGGAACAGACAACTTGATTCCGATCACGCCATGGGGCGAGAACGCCTGACAGTTCGTTTCCCTTCAGATCCTCAGAATTCAGCAAGAAGCATGCCAAAGCAAAATCTTCGGAGAACTACCGTAGTTGAGCAGGATGAACTACTCTTTATAATAAACCAACAATACTGATAGAGAGCACGTGGATGAAGTATGACACAATGTGAAAGGAGCTATGCTGCATGGGCTTGAACCCCAACATCATGCTTGCAGATGAGCCGATTGAGATAGTAGAAAAATTTCTCTACCCTGGCAGCTATCAGTCCCGGTGACCTCGCGAAAAATGATACTTCCATCCGGATTGACAAGGCTACAGCAGCTTTCGTGAACTTGTATCACACCTGTGGCGTAGGCGTGATATCAACCTATCCCAAGGGTCAAGTTTACAATGCCGCAGTTGGGTCCATATTGCTATATGGATCAGAAACCTGGTCGCTGCACGCTGATAAAGTTATAAAAGATTTCGGTATATGACCATTCGACGTCTTTGGGGCACTGCCCGAGTCTGGTGAGAACACCGGGTCAGTAATACTGAGGTATGGCGAATGGTTTCCGGGAGAAATAACTCGCCCACGATAGATGAATTGATCACAACCCATAGGTTTTGCTGACTTGGTTACGTGCTCGGTATGTGTAGTAACGGTACTTTTCTCAGCTTAGTTCTCGGTCTGAGCCTCTCAAGCTAGCGTTCAAGTCAAGACAACCACCAAAGGTGAAGAGGGTATATTAAGGCCCAAAACGAAGTCAAGAACACTTGTACAGCGCTTCATATATATAGCGTAAGCGGCAACAATTTTCGGAAATTCTGGCACGTTCTGGATGCAACATTGGCAACCGGCATTCGGCCAATACTGGGTCGTGATTGGCTGTTGGGCCCAGACTTTCGACCAATCAGATCTGGGCTTGATGCCGGACCGGCAAGCGTCCCGAATTTCTGGCCAATCTTGCGTGGGATGGGCTTTTCGGACGTAGCAGCACTCGACTGCGAGCGGTATAGCGGGATCTGTGTGGAATTCCGCCTAACAGTATGCCAATCGACAAAATTTCCCGAAAGGCTCTTTTCGTACATCCAAGTTAAGGATATAAACGAGCTGAGGTCAAACAATGACTTCACCGCGAAATGTGAAAGCCATTAGCAGCAAACTTAGTTGCGCTGGCCGTTGCCGTCTTCCCGGATGTAACTCATCGGGGGTCTATCTACTCACGAGGCGTTCGCCGACGCTAGATCAGACCCTTTGCGAATGCAAACTATTTTAAATAACCTAAGTAATTCTGCTGCATAGTCCGGGATGTGCTTCCCACCTGTAAAGTGTAAAGTGCCGCTGGAAGACTGGGTGCGATCAAACACAAACCTCATGATTGCAGGTGGTCCGATCGGTGTAGTAGATAAGTTCATTTACCTTAGCAGCTGCATGAGTCCCGACAGCCTTGCGAAAGACGAAATCACTCCCAGTATTGGGAAGGCCAACGGTATTATTTGCCAACCTGCGACATTGGTGGCGCCGACGTGACATCATCATCAGAGACAGCAACATCAGTGTACACTGATGCTTCACTGTCGTACAATCACAAAGTTAATCTAACCATATTTAAAACCTTAGAATGAAAAGAGGAGAAAAAAGTGGATGAGGGAGATGCTGCCCTATCGTAAACAGTTCGAGGTGCCTCCACTTCCAAGCGCTCAGTCAGACATCAGCTTGACTGTCAAGGGTAGAGTGTACAATGCCACGGTCCGATCTGTTTTACAGTATGGTTCAGAGACGTGGCCACTGACCTTCGATAGCTGTGTTTGACAAAAGGTGCCTCCGAAGCGCTGCGCGAGTCTGGTGCGAACACCAGACCAGTAAGGCTGAAACTCGTCAGACGGTCTTGGGAAAATTAATTCTTCATCGATAAACCATTCGGTCGCACTCCACAGGTTACGCAGGCTAGGCCATGCATTTCGTACGCGAGAGGACGATTTGCCTCAGAGTCCTCTTCGCTAAGCCTTGCGTCGGGTGGAGACAACCTAGGGGCGGTAAGTCCATGACCTAGCAACGAAGCATCAAAGTTTTTACCAGTCAATTCAATCGCGTTGTTAAATGCCGTCTTTCCGGATGGAGACCGTAAGACAAGACAAGCCAATCGTTGGTGACCCTGTCACCCGCTGTGTGACCCGCTGTCACACGGCCGATGACGGTCTTGCATCAAAGTCATCGGCTTCAGTACATAGCTCTGTCCTCGTCACACGAGACAAGTGGAAACACTCGACATCATTGAAGTGATTGGGCCATCGTCTCCAACGCGTGGGTCTCATTCCCTTATTTTCCTTATCCTCTGTAAACGATGATATGGCAGCTGGAACCACTGCACTTCAATGCACGGTGTTGAGCAGAAAAATTGAACTCATCTGAAGTGAGGTGAACTGACACACCGGTCACAGACAGAGGACCGGCTAAACTGTCAAAAGATAAGCTAAGACATACTGAGAACAAGACCCGGAGAAACGTTGGTGAATACAAGATAGACACTGGTCTTGTGATTAGGCTTAAGGGTATAAACGTTAAGGAGGACTAAACTCACCGCTAAGGGAAAAATCCACAGCATTGCAACCGAAGATTACACTATCCTTTCTATAAACAGCTACTTCGCGGTCAGCTCGCAGGTCGAATAGCCTGATAGTACCATCATCTGAGGCAGTAGCAAATGCGTCACCACTCGGATAGAAGCGAACACCGTTGACATCCGCATCGTGACCTTGGAAAACTTGGACGCACTGACCAGAACGTACATCCCACACGTTTGCACAACAGTCACAACCCTGAACAAATAGGCAAAATGAAAATATCCAGGCTGTTAGCCAAATCTTAATTCAATAAAGCCTTGATAACTCAGCATCTGCATACTGCCTACGTACCACGGCAGGGATTACCAATTCCAAAGGGTTTCTGAAATGTTTGGGACCAAGCTCGGGTACACAGCTAAGTAAAGTGTCCGACCAAAAGGGTAATCAACAGAACTCCAAATGATTGGCCTTCTAGGGCGTTCTATCCGGAGGAATCTAGTGCCATCGATTAAACCCACAAAAAATGACATATACACCTTGGCTCCAGAAAGTTTTTGAATGGGAAACTGAAGTGTCATAACAATCTACTTAGTGACGCCGCACAATTTTTGCTGAAAATCTGCTCCGAAGAGGTGAGGGATACAGCTCAATAAAAATCTGCTTTGCTGGGACTCAAGTCTCCAGGGAAATAGGAGAATCGTAGTGTTGGGGATATCAATATACCCCCCCAAAAACTGTACCTTTGTGTGTGCCAACGAACTTCTGCCATTTTCAAGGTCAAACTATATATATATATATATATATATATATATATATATATATATATATATATATATATATATATATATATATATATATGCATTGTCATTTTCCGCTATCGCACGTTAATCGCTTGTTGTTCGGAGCATTACAGTTGTGTCCAAGTTTTTGTCTCCTTACTATTCCGTTGAACCAGGAGTCGGGACCAGGCAACATAGCTAGGGACAGCATATCGTCAGTCTGCGCATATTATCGTTGCTCGTTGCGTTATTGAGACCGTAACATATTTGGTGACGCAAGATGGAAGCAGATCAACTCAAAGTAGTGTTTGAGCAACAACTGTAACTAATAAAAGTACTTAAAGAGCGACTATCAACTACATGTTTGGCTTCACCGGCTGCGTCGAGCGTCCCACAGTCGGTTGACGGAATCGCTGGCAGTATCAACGAGTTTTGCTATGAACCCTCGGCTGACATAACGTTTGATGCTTGCTTTCGTCGCTATGAAGACCTGTTCAGGGCCGACTTTTCAAACCAGGATAATAGTTGGAAGGTTCGCCTCCTGCTCCGCAAACTTGGACCTGCAGAGCATGATAAGTACGCTAACTATATTCTTCCAAAGAACCCACGTGATTTCACCTCTGACGAAACGGTTCACACACTTTCGCAAATATTTGGCGAGCAGACGTCAATTTTCGCATCCGTTATCGGTCCCTGAAGCTGGAGAAAAGTGACGCAGACGACTTTCTCACTTATTCTGGCACTGTGAACCGGGAATGCGAACGGTTCAAAATCGGATCGTGAACGGAAGGTCAGTTCATATGCGGTCTACAATCCCCTAAGGATGCAGAAATCCGTACCCGACTCCTCAGCCGCATCGAACAGGACCCATCAATGACGCTGAGGGCCATCACCTCGCAATGTAAACGATTGCTTAACTTGAAGCATGACACCTTGATGGTCCAAATTGGGGAGGCATGGCGGTTCCGAAATTCATGCAATCCATCAGGCTACGCAACAGCCTGGCCCTGTCAATTCCGGCTCGACCAAATCGGCCTCACAGTATTCTGGTCCGAACCAAAACAAAGGCCCAAAGAAGACACCACCTTCACAAAGTTAGCACTGTGGAGCCTGGCACTTCCTCGGGTTCTGTCCCTACAGGCAGTATCGGTGCCGCCAATGTAAGTCCGTGGGACACAAAGATGGGTATTGTCAGTCACGAATGCATACGGCCTCTGGTACTTCAAAGTCATCACGCATCCGTTCCAAACCGAAATCGAACCCTGTTGGCGCCTCTCTCAGTTTGCTCGCTACATTCCAGATCAACACTCCAGGTCACCGAAAGTATCTCACAGTTACCGTCAATGGTCATCCAGTCCGTCTTCAGTTGGACAGTGCGTTGGACATTACCATCATTTCGGAGAGGCTTTGGCGCACACTCGTTTTTTGTCTTCTTACTGTTCCGTTGTACCAGGAGTGGGGATCAGGCAACATAGCTGGGGATAGTATATCGCCGCAGACCGCGCATATTGTCGTTGCTCGCTAAGTTATGGGAACCGTAACATGTAGCTGGTTAGGAACAAGAGCAGTTTTGAAGGAATCACTATGTATACAAAGAAATCTGACTTGACATCCCTTTCCGATCCTGATGGAATTGCCCTAGTAAGGCTAAGCCAAAGGAGAGAAGCATTGGAGTCGATTTTCAATCCTGCTAGAGCTCAACAACGGCAAACCTGCTTGGAATTGGAAGGATTCGAATCCCGAACATCTAGCAGACGAGGAGAGCGTGTTTCCATTACTGCATCGTCGCACGCTTAATGCATGCAAATTGTCACGTATGAATAGCCGAATGTATTCAAGCCCGACTCAGCCAAAGACTCAAGTCGGTCACATCGCAGAAATTCATAAACAGTGAAGTAGTATGCAAGACGGTCGCGCTTACGGGCCCATCCGGTTCAAGGGTGAAGTTTCGTTTTAGCAGTCCTACCAGGAAGAACATAACTGAGTTCGAGATCAAAAGGTCGATGGAACCAGGCGCCACTATCATCAAAAGGAATTGGCAGTCTAACTTGCTAATCCCGTGCTGCGCTCATGTTTAGCCAGTCTCAATACGCATCTGCTTACGCCCAAAAGGACTGTAACAAACACACTGACGGTTCGGTAACAGTGGGCTAAAAACTCGGACACTGTTTTGATTGCGGGAGATATGAAAGCGCAATCAGGTTGACTTAGCGCTGGTGAAGCTGAATTGGGTGGTTGTCTTGGACTTCAAATGAGGATAACGGTCGCTATGCGCTAATCACCTTCCGAACTAACCGAAACCATCTGGCCAAATAATGTCCTCACAAATCATCTTATCTCTAAAGCAGATAAACTACATCGCCATGAGTTAGGAGTGGCGCGGAGTAATTACTGGTTGCCCATTGTTCTGTAACACCTATGTGGACCCTGATCACGCGCTTGCCCGATGCTGCTTATATTTGTGCTTCTTGAGAGCAAGCAAGATCTGCACGCCTCACCTGGCCATCGAGAAGCCCTAGGACTCGAACGTAGGGCACACTTATCAAAACCAATTCCCTCGGCTAACGAGTCTTTCGATGTCGACTCTTATGCTGGGCGCTCTGCTTGTCGTATGGCCTAACCAACTACACTTAAGCACGGCAGCTTCAACACGACCCTGATATTGCTCGAGGCTCGGACACACATTCCTACTGGTCAAGAGCACAAGAAGCTTCGATGAACTGTCATACGTCAGGTGCAGAAGAGAATCAATACAACTCATGAAGCTTCGTTGGACCGGGAAGCCGAAGAGACAGAGGAAGCGAGAAACTCTGGGTGTGCGAAAACTGCGCCAAACCCAAAGAGGCCATTGGTAAGCAGAACAATCAATGAATAAGTCTCATTCAACTCAAGAAAAGAATAATTGAGTCGTTGAGCTGGACACTGAAGAATTCAACTGATTACCTGCTGACGTTCGATCGGAGCATTGATGCATAACGGAGGCCCGAGGGTGAACTTGGAACCTCCGACGGCTTCCGAAATATGCAAGTGAATTCCTTCCTTCAGGTGTCAACGATCCACTGACCCTGAACGTACACCGGTTCTGCTTAGGGACGGAGGTGGAATTCCGGGTCAGTGCTTGACGAACTCATTTGCCTCTCAGTTAAGACTTCGTCCTATGCTGAAAGGTTTACAAGCACTGTAGAGCTGTTTCATCCTTGTTAAAAATCATGCGAATATCATTAGATGTGTTGCGCGGCCGCAAGACTTAGCCGCCACGAAGGGACTGGACCTTATCATGGAGTGACGGTTTGTGTACCTCCGCGACCCACTGAACTATACTGGGGGGTGTCCATGAGGCATTCGCAGTCTCATACCGGGTCGGTCAAGGCTAGATGTCTGACGAACACAGTCTCTCAGCCCTTCAGGTTGAGAGTTGGAGCATGTGTGGCAATTTAGTCTGTAGAAATTGCAGTTCCCGCTGAATACCGCTGCCTTTCGGTTAGGCTTTTGAGCCAAAGACTCTGCTTGAGTGCCCTAATCGTCCTCCTTTCTAGGTCTGGAAGCCCTGGCAGTATTCAAGTCAAGGTACAACAATGAACTGCACACTTACAATCATGCCACATCAGCCGGGTCGCTTTATTTTCTGCATACAATAGGGCGGGTAAGCGAAAACAGACTACTGCTGATGACTTCCTTCTTTCTACTTCACATACTTTTTGTCAGCCCACCCCCATGATACCTTTCTCCTTGTAGGCCCATCAGCCATAACTGATGTGTGTTATCTGTGTTATATGGCGCTGACATCCTCAAACAACTCCACATCAATCTCGACACCTTGACGCGAAGTCTATCTGGCCGCCTTCAATGTCCGCACTCTGAAGCAAACAAGCTGCTCTTGCTCTCACACTGGACTCGCTTGACACTGATCTGTGCTGTGTACCTGGAAAACCGCACACTCCGGTCGCCCAACGGTTGACCGTGACCGCCGAAGCATTATCCAATACGGTCGAAATACTTTTAAAAAACCGTCCGTTGCTCCTCAAAAGGCACTTGCTGTGCACAGCCGCATCAGGAATGAGACAGTTATGCCTTATTCCCTACGCCCTCGGGTGAGGCCCCCCTGGAGCCGAGCAGGCCAGACTATTGGGTCATCGGCTCCGGGCCGGGTCCACAAGGGAAACCCTACTGTCCGCTTCCCTGCAGATCAGACTTTTGAGTCAGAGGCTAAGGGCAGGGTCCTAGAACAAAATCCGACATCCTCCCACTACCTTGTGGGTCAGGCTTTTGAGTCAAAGGCTCAAGTTGGGGTAACTCAACCAAACCCCCTTCCTCGGCCTGGGTAACCGGGACATATCATTTGCCCGCGCAGTTCGGCGTCTACCGATGTCCCTCCTCAACTCCTCCCCACCACATAAGCAAACGTCGCTGGGTCATTTGAATGTCAGCTATCTGACTGATGGGCCTTGTGCACCTCGCTGCCTAACAACAATGAACAGAATGAAAACCTAAGTCCACAATATCCTTTCTACATAGGAAGTCTTAACATCCGTGCTATATGTCAAATTGGCAAGCAGGCGATGTTTGCTCAAACCTTGTGCTCCCGTAAACTTGATGTATGTCGTTCCCGAAACACGCATACAAGACCCAAGCGTGGTTATGCATCTCAGAACACCAAATATGAACTCAGCTCATTCACATTTCTCTCTCCGTGTGTCCGGTGACCCAGAAGCAATGACTCGTGGACTAAATGGCGTGGGAGTCCCACTCAGCTCCAAAGCTGAATGCGCTTTGCTGGATTGGATCCCAGTGAACAGTCGTATTTGCATCGTCCGGTTATCCAACTCAATCACGCTCAGTGCCTCCAGACATAAAAGGCGGTGCTTGTTTGTAGTGTTGGTTTATGCCCCAAGGGACTGCAGTTCTGATGCTGAGGATACGTGCTGTCGAGAGTTATCCAGGCGCATTCATCAAACAACAAGCACTGACATGGTGATCTTTGCGGGCGATATGAATGCTCAAGTCGGTCGTCTGAGCTCCTTGTACTCACATTTGGGCGGTTGATTCGGGGTCGATGCTCATCGCACAGACAGCGGGTAGCGACTCCTCCGGTTGAGCGCTGATCATCAACTGTTTCTGACCAGTACGAAACTTCAAAATAAACGTTTGTATCGCATAATCTGGCGGCCACCACCTGCACATCAACCATGGGCCCATTTGGATCACGTGGCCGTCTGCCACCGGTAAAGAGCTACAGTTTAAGATTGAAGTTCCTTTTGGGGGCACACAGCTTGGTTCCGATCACGCCATGGTGCGTGCACACGTGACAGTTCGTTTCCCCTCGGGTCGCAAAAAGCACAACAATCCACCATCTTCGAAGAACCACCATAGCTCAACACTATCGATCTGACCTAACCCAACAACTCTCCACAGTAAAACAATACTGTACTGTCAGTGAACATGTGGATGAGGCGTGGCAAAATGTGAAAGGGGTTACGTTAGCGGCGTTTTAGTGCTGACTGTCCGACTTTTCTGACTTGACCACAGGACCACTGGATGTCGTCGAGATCGTTACCCCTGAGTGGCGCCAGGAAATACATACCAGCAGGCAACGAGTATGACGGCGCACGCAAATCCTTCAAATGCCACATAGTGAAGAGCCTAAGGGAAGACCGAGAGCTCTGGTGTACATCGAAAGCTCGGGAGATGGAGAAAACTTTTGCTACGGGAAATAGTCGTGCCTTATAGCAACTGATAAGATCGACTGGCCCCAGGTGAAACGATGAGTGAACAAGATGGCTCATTAATTCACTCGCAAAAACGTCGACTGGAAAGATGGGCCGAACACTTTGAAGAACAGTTCAGCTGGTCCCCTGCAACACAGCCCATGGAGACAGTGCATACGGGCGAATGGATTGTAAACCTTGATCGCCCGTTGAAAGAACAAATAAAGTACGAAACCTCCGTACTGAAACGTGACAAGGCATCCGGAGCAGACGGTCTGTATCCAACCCTCTTCAAAGACGGCGGAGAACCTGCCGACCCATCTAACAAAGCTTATTGGCGCAATATAAAACGAAGAGAAAGTGCCTGCAGAATGGGAAATTTCGACAGTTATCCCTATCTTCAAAAAGGGTACGCGGACGCTGTGTGAAAACCACCGTGGCGTCAAAAGTCCTCTCTGGTCTTGTCCTTCGAAGGTTGAGAGAGACAGATCCGTGGAAACCAAGCTGGTTTCCGTCCTGCAAAAGGATGCCTTGATCACATATTCACTTTCCGACAGATTATGGAACAGCGACACTGCTTCCAGCAACCAAAAATGATTGTTTCTTGACTTGAAAGCTGCCTTTGACTCTGTGGACAGTGATGTACTATGGCAGTGTCTGCGGAGCAAAGGTGTCCCCCATAAATTCTTGATCCTCCTCAAGGCGTTGTACGCCAACTCCCGCTGCCGTGTGAAGGTCTACGGGAAGCTCTCGCCTGAGTTCACCACATCAAGTGGTGTAGATTTCTGACCCTCCTCAAGGCGCTGTACGCCAACTGCCGCGGCCGAGTGAAGGTCTACCGGAAGCTCTCTTCTGAGTTGACCACATCAAGTGTCATACAGGCCTGTCCTCTTTCAACTTTCGTCTTCAACTTGGTCATTGATACGACCGTGGAAGAGACTATCAGCTTTTAATGACTGTGGGGTAGAAGTGCTCCCGGGGTGTCCGCTGATAGATATCGAGTCCGCGGACGACATAGCTCTTTTTGGATCTGGACCCGTGGTAATGTAAAGAATGTTAAATAATCTAAATTTGTCCGCTCTCCTGTTTGGCATACGCTTCACACCTGCAAAGTGTAAAGTACTACTGCAAGACTGGGTGGGCTCGGAACCTAACCTGATGCTTGCGGATGAGCTGATTGAAATAGCAGACAAATTTGTTTGCCTGGGTAGCTGTATCAATCCCGGTGGTTTCGCAAAAGATGATATGTCCCCCCCCCCAGATTGGAAAGGCCAGAGCAGCTTTGTGAACCTGCGTTACCTGTGGTGTAGGCGTGACATCAGTTTGTCCGTCAAGGGTCGCGTTTACAGTGCTGCGGTGTGCTCCATATTACTATACCGATCAGAAACCTGACCGTTGCGCGCCGATGACGTCAAAAGACTTTCACTGTTCGACCATCGACGTCTTCGGACCATTGCCCGAGTCTGGTGGGAACACCGGATCAGCAATGCTGAAGTATGTCGAATGGAATGCGATGATGGATGAACTGATCACACTGCACAGGTTGCGCTGGCTTCGCCACGTGCTGCGCATGCCTTTCAACCGACTTCCTCGAAGGGTTATTTTCGCACAACCACCTGAAGGGTGGAAACGAGCCAGATGCGGTCAAACAATGACTTGGCAGCGAAGTATAAAAGACAGTACCAGCAAGCTCAGCTGCGCTGGTCGTTGCGGTGTTCCTGGATGGGGACCCCGAGACGAGCCACATCAGCGGTTAGAGACATTGTCAGACATGGTCCAGGTGTGCCCCCAGTGGCTTTCGTGAATCCAAGCAATTGCATTCAAGCTCCCTTCCCAACCCTCCCAATCAACAGTACACTGACAGTCCTGTCATCACCATCATCATCATCATCATCATCATTGTCAGCTGTAAGAACGGCGTACTTGTCTTAGTGGTTGTAGCTGCCACAGTTTCGTTCACCGATGATTTGGGCAGGTGGGATAGGTAGCTGCGCAGTGGAGGCGGGAGGTGATAAATTGGTGCGTAAATACAGCACTGCCAGTGGACTGTTAATTGGGAGGAAGGGAGCTCTGCACTGAAGGTAATAGCTTGGATGCATGAGCGCCATTGAGGGCGCGATTGGGCCATGTCTGACAATGTCTCTAACCATTGATGTGGCCCGTCTCGGGGTCCTCATCCAGGAAGACGGCAGTGACCAGCGCAGCTGAGCTTGCTGGTACTGTCTTTTATACTTCGCTGCCAAGTCATTGTTTGACCGCCTCTGGCTCGTTTCCACCCTTCACGTGGTTGTGCGAAAAGAGCCCTTCGAGGAAGTCGGTCGACTGGCACACGCAACACGTGGCGAAGCCAGCACAACCTGTGCAGTGTGATCAGTTCATCTATCGAGGGTGAGTTATTTCTCCCGAATACAATTTGACGTACTTCAGCATTGCTGATCCGGTGTTCCCACCAGACTCGGGCAATGGTCCGAAGACGTCGATGGTCGAACAGTGAAAGTCTTTTGACGTCCTCGGCGCGCAATGGCCAGGTTTCTGGTCGGTATAGTAATATGGAGCACACCGCAGCACTGTACACGCAACCCTTGACGGACAAACTGATGTCACGCCTACACCACAGGTAACGCAGGTTCATGAAAGCTGCTCTGGCCTTCCCAGTTCGGATGTAAATATCATCTTTCGCGAGACCACTTTGCAGGTGTGAAGCGCATGCCAAACCGTGAGGCGGAATTATTTAGATTAGTTAATATTGTTTGCACTACCATCGGGTCAGATCCAAGAAGAGCTGTCGTCTACGTACTCGATACCTGTGGGCGGACGCCCCGGGAGTACTTCGACCCCAGAGGCATTAGAGGTTCATAGTGGGTCTTCCATGATCGTATCAATGACTGACAGTCCTGTAGTTACGCACCAATTTATCAGCTCCCGCTTCCAACGTGCAGCTACCCACCCCACCTGCCCAAATCATCGGTGAACGAAACTGTGGCAGCTACAATCACTGTACGACAAGTAAGCGGTTCTTACAGTACATAATGATGATGTGTGAAGAGGTCGGTTTAACTGACCCAGAAAAAAACGAAATCTGGTCTCATCCCAACAGATGAAGTATACTGGTTGAGAGAAACCACACAATAGTCAGTTTGAAAACTGACTGGAAGAACATGATGATGAAGATTTGCCTGTAGCGCGCTACCAGGCCCACTTAAGCACTGGATATCGAATGAACAGTGATGCTGCTTAAATCTCAGAGAAATGTCCCCGCCGATGCCGAATATAACCTGGCCCGACGAACAATCAGCCGTCAAGCGAAAGCGAGCGTGCCGACCGGGAAGTCTAGTGGACTTGGAAGGATGAAGAAATAGAAGCGGCGCAGAAACCCGAGAATGCCCGACGATTGTTTCATTTAATCCGTTCCACCGGTCACCGGAAGCTCCCTGTGGGCGAAACCATCGAGAATCCGAATGGAGGGGCCATCTTGAATAAAGACGAATACCTGGACCGGTGGGCCGGACACTTCGAATAACAATTATCGTGGCCACCAGCTACCACTCATCTGGAGTCCCCAAATGACGCATAATCCTGGAGGGAGAATCTGGAACCCCATGAGACCAGCAGGTTTATGATTGCATGTGTTCCCACAAGCGCCACCCAGCTGCTGGTCCGGATGACCTCTCACCCATATAGTTTAAAGATTGAGTGAAGTCCTCAGTCAGCACTTGTCTCATCTGATAGCCTGAATTTAGGGAAAGAAGATTGCTCCAGACAGCTGGCAAAAGTCCGTGATGGTGCCCATTTTTCAAAAAAGAGGCTCGTAATGATTGCGGCAAACACAGGGGGATCCGCTTAACCTATTTCGTAACAAAACCCTTGGCTCCAATCCTCCTTCGCCCACCTTATGGTGGATCGTGAAACAAGAGCAGCAAGCAGGATGCCGGCCTGGTAGGGGTTGTATTGACCAAATCATTACATTCGGTCAGTTGCTAGAGCAACGTCATACGTACAAACGACCCACAATTTAAGTATTCCACGAGTTCCAAGGTGCATTCGATGTGGCTGACCGATCTGTTCTCCTGTACACACCTGGCTATCAGGGGTTGCTCCGGCAGTTTGGGTCTTTGTAATCTCAGACTTTCAGGCGTGAGAGTTACGGAGAACTCTCCAGAGATGCCCACTCTTCATTCCTATTTAATTTCATGATCAATGAAATAACGAGACGAACGCTGGAAGGTCTTCAAAACCCCGCTGTTCAAATAGCCTGTGACGAAAACCTTGTCGATCTGGAATATTCAGATGACATCAGTCTCATCTTAGGAGAGAAGGCGCAGGTGCTTTTGGATGGACTGACCAGTCATCCGGTTCTTTGGTGTGCTTTGCATCCACAGAGTGTAGCGTCACGTTGCTGAACATGCAGTCACTGAACTCGTCACTTACAATCCAGAGAGATAACTCGAAGTTGTGGAGCGTTTAACATATTTTGGAAGTCGTATTAGCTCCGATTATAGTGTGAAAGACCAATTCAATATCAATTTATCAGCTATAAACCATGTGCCATAGGCACATTGATTCCGGCTGCTACTGTTTCAAACACCGGAAAACGGGAGAGTGGAACATACAGCCAAGCCTTAGAGGCGAAGGCATGTTCAGCTTGCTCGGAAATTGGGTAACTACGCATTGAAGGCGATAGTTTTGATGCATGAGCGCCACTGACTGCGCAATTGGGCCGTTTCCACCAATGTCATTTACCACCCGACTAAGTTTTCTGGTTAGTGCTTTCGTACTTCGTTGCCAGGTCCTACACTGTCCACCTTCGGTCACTTCCACTCAGCACAGGGCTGGAAAAAAAGAGCTCTGTGAGACAGACGGTTTTCTGGCATGCAGAGTACATGACCCAACCAGCGCTACCTATGAAGCGTGAGTAATTCATCTATCGCGGGAGAGTTCGTTCTTCCTACGACCATCTGGCGTACCTCAGCATTACTAATCCGATGCTCCCACCAGACATCACCAATGCTGCGGAGACGCCGATGATCAAACACTGACATCTTCCGCATATCCTATGCGCGTAGGGGCCAACTCCCTGATCCATAGAGTAGTATGGATAGCGATACCACAGTGCAAACTCTTCAATGGACAGACAAGATCACGTCACGTCACCGCCGGAGGTTGGCAAAAGCTGCTTGCCTTTCTGATTCGAGAAATAATCTCATCTTCAGCCAGTCCACCGGAACGTATACAGCTGCACAGGTGAACAAATTTATCTACAACTATCAGGAAGGTCAGATTCCTGGAAGTAACCAATGAATGCTCGAAATCTACTGAGACTCAACTCCGCTAGTTGCTGACCAGACAGACAACGCCCCCTCAATATGCAGCACGTGACAGCCTAGTATCAAACCCAGACAGCGTGGGTCAGCGTTGATCAAGGTCAGACAACGTCCCCGCAATATGCAGTGCATCACAACCTCGTACAAAAGCCAGACAGTGTGCGTCAGCGATGGACCGAGTTCAGACAGCGTCCCTCCAATAAATAGCTTGAGGCCGTTGTACTTTGAGTCTCGCACGCACTCACGCTCTCGCACTCGCTTGCTCGGAATATAGCTGTTGTGTTCCCTACTGTGAGTCTTTTGTTCTCCGGCACTAGTCACTGGAGCGGGGTCAGCAGTCAGGTACAGCAGATTGGCCAATCGACAGATATAACAACCACGTCTATTGGCTCACCGGCAAGCTAGAGGTGTGGGTTTGATTCCACCCAATCTTGTAGCAGCATTGTACACTTTGTGGGTGTGAAGCGCATGCCAAACCGTGCGACAGAGTTATTTGGGTCATTTAAAATCGTTTGCATTTCGGAAGGATCTGAACCAAGGAGAGCAACATCGTCTGCATACTCAATGTCTGCGAGGGAGCGTAGCAGGAGCGTTTCGACTCCCGAAGTTTCAGAGACAGGCAGAGAAATTTCAAGCAGCTTGTTAATAACAAAGTTGAAGAGGAAAGGGGAAAGAGGACAGCCTTGTCTAACACCACAGGACGTGGTGAACTCAGGCGAGAGCTTCCCGTATACTCGTACGCGCCCACAGGAGTCCGCATATAGTGCCTTGATAGGAGATAGAAATTTGGAAGGGACACCTTTGATCGCCAGACACTGCCAAAGTTGCTGACGATCGACAGAATCAAAAGTAGATTTCAAATCCTGAAAAACGACCAACGTGGGACGTCTGAAAGAGTGGCGCTGTTCAAGAATTTGTCTCAAGGTAAAGATATGGTCGATGCATCCTCGACCGGGGCGAAACCCAGCTTGATTCTCACAAATCTGTCTCTCCCGATAATCCATCAACCTGCGCAAAATAATGCCAGAGAGTACCTTAGATGCGACGGATACCAGACTGATATCACGATGGTTTTCACATGACGTTCTTGCACCTTTTTTGAAAACGGGGATGACGGTCGACGAGCTCCATTCGGCTGGTATTCTGTTTTCCTTCCAAATCTGCAGTATGGTTGTCAGACTGTTCACCAATACCTCTCCACCTTCTTTGAAGAGCGCGAGGCTTAGACCATCCAAGCCAGGTGCCTTGTCGAGCTTCAGGATTGAAATCTCACGCTGGATTTCGGTTGTTCATGGTGGGTTGGTGTCAAGGTTCCATTCGGGCCTGCTTGGTTCTTCCAGCTGTTGTGTTGGAGACCAGGTGAACTGTTCTTTGAAGTGCTCAGCCCACCGCTCAAGACGGCGATTGAGGGGGTGAATTGCTGTTCCGTCTTTTTCGCATATTGTCTCACTGACACCTGCCTTCTTTTGACCCATTGGTCGAATCAGTTGAAACAGGGCGCGGCTGTTGCTTGCAGCAAAAGCCTTCTCCATTTCCTGGGCCTTCGAAATCCACCAGCGTTCTCTGTCATTCTTCAAGCTCCTGATTATCCGGTGTTTGAGGGATCTGCGTGCGCCATGGACTTTCTGGCAGCAATAAGATCTACTGATCTCGAAGATATCCAATGTTCATTGAGTCGAGTCAGATGGCCTGGACAAGAATTTCTCAAAGCTGACAGCATTGCTTTTTTAACTCGCCTCCAAGCAATCTTCGTCGTCCACATGACTGTGCGTTTCTCATAGCTTTCTAGCCAGATCAGCTCGATACTCTTCGGCCACTGAAACTTGTAGAAGTTGATGAACAGAGCTGCTCTCTTTCGACACGCGCAGCGCTGGCGGAAAGCGGAGTGCTAACCGGGCCCGGACGATCGCCTGATCAGAATCAAGATGCGTACACCAGAAGGAACGACAATCCTTAACTGAGGCCCTCCATCGGTAACTGATAGCCGTGTGGTCTAATTGAGTCCACGGCTGTCTTGTGGTAGGTGACCTCCAAGTAACTCGGTGTGAGCGTTTGTGTTGGAAGTTCGTACTGGCCAGGAACAGACGATGATCTGCACACAACTGAAGAAGCCGATCTGCATTATCCGTACGCTCAGCATCGACTCCAAATCGACCACCCAACTGTGCTTCTTTCGGACTTAGCCGTCCAACTTGGGCATTCATATCACCCGCCAGGATTACTATATCCGTCCTTCGTGCCGACCGAAGCAGTTGTGACAGGTCTTGATAAAACTCGTCATTCTCATTCTCAGAACTGCTACCTGTTGGGGCGTATGCTGATACGGCAAACAAACACCGTTCACCGCATCGACCTGCGTTAGTCTTAATTGAGCCAGACCCCCACACAGCGCAAAGGCGACTGTTTACTGGGATCCAGTCCAGTAAGGCGCTTTCAGCCTTGGGGCTGAGTGCAACTCCCACACCGTAGATACCACGAGCCATTGCGTCAGGATCACCGGATGCCCGAAGAGTGAAATGTGGGACATCTGGGTTCGTCCTAAGCGGCTTGAGGAGCACGACCGAAGTGGAGTCTTGTATGCGTGTTTCGGAGACACAACATACATCGATAGAGAGGGAAAGTAAGGTTTCAGCAAGGGATGCCTGTTGCCCAATTTGACATAGAGTACGGACATTAAAGGCTGCAACGTGGATCAGATCTTTTGGAGTTAGTAACTGATTATTTTGGTTTATTTCTCTGGGCGATGGTTGAGACTCACAACAGTGGCTAGGGGATTGGCAGATGGGTTGATTGCCCTGCATTGTACGATGGGTTGGGAGGGAGTGTGGGGGAAGGCCGGTGAGCGAAGAGCTGCAAGGGCAAATGATACTTCCCGGTTGCCCAGGCCGAAGAAGGGGGTTGAGTTGAGGTACCCCACCTTGAGCCTTTGACTCAAAAGTCTGACCCACAAGGCAGTGGGAGGGTGTAGGGTTTTGCTCGGGGACCCTGCCCCTAGCCTCTGACTCAAGAGTCTGGACCGCGAGACAGCGGTTGTTAGGGTTTTCTTGGGGGACCCTTCCCGGAGCCAATGACTCAATAGTCTGACCTACTTGGCTGTAGGGGGCCGGCCTGGCCCGAGGGCGCAGGGAGTAGGGCATTACTGTCTCACTCCTGATGCGGCTGCGCACAGCAGGTGCCTTTTGAGCAGCACCGGACTCTTTGGTTTTAAAAGTATTTCGACCGTAGTGGATAATGCGCCGGCGGTCACGGTCAACCGTTGGGCGATCGGAGTGTGCGGTTTTGGGGGCCGACCTTTTCTAACCCGTCCTTCCTCGGGGGAATGCAGCATCGCTGCTTCCATAAATATGGAGATGCTGGTCGCCTGGGGGAAACGCCTTACTGCCTTCACACTCCCATCACAGAGGACAGTACGACTTTACCTCCAGACCACCTCGTAATACGATTACTCGCAGTACGGGGACTCGCTGTTCTTCGTCGGACTGCTCCCCGTTGGCCTTCCTGGCATGGTTGAACCTTTAGGGACTGAGTTCCAGCCAGTATAGCCCGCAGGACCATTGCAGCACAGAAGCCCGACCACCACAACAAGGTAACAGCTTTGGGTCGGGTAGTGTGAAAGATGAAGTCAATTCACGAAGCTTTAAGGCTCGGGTCGCGTTTGCTAATTTGGGACACTATGGTGTCAATTCGGTATAGCCCTAAAAATCTCAAGGGATGTGTGTATAAGGCTACAGTACGGGCTGTTTTATTGTATGGCTGAGACTTGGCCTGTCCGAGCAGCGGGAATGAGACGTCGTCAGGTGTCCCACAATTGTCGCAGAACCATAGTTCGTATAGGTTGGTGCTGGTGAATCCATAACGATGCAATTAGAAAACGAGTTTTCGGTTGGGCAACAGGGACTTCCATTGAATAATGTGTCCAGCACCAAAAGCTGCAGTGGTTAGGCCACGTATTGCGCAAGCCGAACCAATGTTTGCCAAAGATGGTGGTTTTCAGTGACCAATTCAGAATCGCAGAAAAGAGTGGTGGCCAATCCTTGACCTAGCAGAGGGGTATGAAGGAGATCACGAAACGTTTGGGCGCTGTTGGTACTACTTGTCTTCCAGGATGGGGATCGCGTGATCCCCACTGCGCCTGGTTGAAGACGCTACAAGATACGGCCTTTAATCGATGATAATCGTCCTCGCTGTCCGTTTCTCTCAAGATTGCCTGAATGAATGTCTAGCGGTGTAGGCACCTTGAAATGACTGTGGTAGAATAGGACTAAGTCTCTACCCCGTCCACTCTCATTATTCTCTTCGAAGTAGGGCTTTCAAATAAATCATGGCTGTACGGCAGCGAAGCATCAGTATTGTCATGCTGTCGATGATGATGACTGACCAATATGGGTGAATAATCAGGAAAATCTACACATACTTGAGTACTGACGTAGCCGAAGTACGTCTTAAGTCTGTTGGAACCAATGGGCTCGCAACGAGGTATCCAAACAACGGGTGTTCGGCGAAAGTTAGTAATTCAGTTGAGGGCTGCACCCGGAATTGCAGAGTAAGATGCCTCGGCGAAGTTATAAGATTTATATTCTGCGCCCAATTCGGAGTGACGAAAACCAAAGAGTGGAAAAATAAAACTTCGTAGATGGAAAAGGTAGGTGGCGGAAAGCCTGAATGCTATTCAGCTTCCAGGGAGCTCGAGGTAGCCCTGTGCTTAAGGTGAGGACTTACTGACTTGGAGGTCCGTCGTTCGAACCCAACCCCGGCACCTCGACTGCTTCTATCGAGGCATTGGCAACCTGGTGGTATCCCACCCCTCGTGCATCCTTCAGATAGTATGGCAGCTAGGCACTGAAAAGGTTTTACAGCTAAATGACTAGGGTGCGACTCATATGGGCCCTTTGTGGTTGTTTGAGGTATGCTAACACCATACCCTTCTATCTGTACCACTGTTGTTTTTTACTGTATGTGTTTTCACTCAAATTTTGCGGTAGTGAAGCACCGGTGGTTGTCACTGAAGGCGATCAGAAAACAGGAAATGAATTAATCCAGAAGGCAAGTCATGACCAGAATTAGGACTGACGACAACATTCCCTCGTTCTTTGTCTTCCATAGTGGCATGTAGTAAAGCTGTCCCATACAACCTTTTGCCCTAAGTTTCGCTGCCGTACCGTACTTGATAACCTAACATTTGAATTGACACGATAGGGCATGATTCATGCCGGTTAAAAAACACCCAGTCGAGAACAACCTGGTGTTGATGACCAAGCGTTTTTATGCATACGTTTGATGATACTGCATACTGTTTGATGAACAAGACAAACAAGGAAACAAAAAAGTAGAAAATGCTGCCAATGTGTTACAGCCGAGTGTGGTTTCCGTGACAAACCGCTCTTTGCCGCCATTTTTTTGGAACAGCTTAATCTTTCGTTGCGTTCTCTTCAGCCCACGCGGTCACTAGGCACACGGTGTGGTTACCTAAGACTTAGCCATACTTGATTGTTCATGTCTTCCGAAAAAAAGTAACTCATCAAGCCCACCGTACAATCCAACCTCCATTTTTCCCAGTTTCCTTAGTTTGGAGTGCTAACAAGAATGCTTTATAGGGAGAGCAGTAAAGGATGTTTTGATTATTTTATTTTCAATCTTAGTTCAGCGAGAACCCCGTAAATGACCAACAGCGATAGACCTAACAAAAATACTATGAAAACTCACTGCAGAGACGAACACCCGTCCAGATTCTGAGGGTGAAAGAGAAATACTCAAGACATCCCCTGAATGTCCATGAAAACTTTGGATTATCTGAGCGGACTCAATATCCCACAAGACGCAAGTGCTGTCACCACTGCCGGTTAACAACTGATGATCCGAAATGTTGAACTGGCAGCATGCAAGATAGGACATATGAGTTGCAACAAGCTTCTTTTTGAGAACTGGATCCTCCTCAGGAGTCAGGGGATACACTGTACACTTATTATCCAGTCCACTAAAAATACAAATTATAATTTGTATTCCTATAGAAATCAACGCAACTTACCCACAAGCTACGTAGTTTCCTGAAGGACTATACGCGCAAGCCATCACCCACGTCGTTGGCATTGAGATGACGAACTCCTGATAGAAATGGTAAAAGATCAACAGACGAATGTCACCTTGGTCATAGTGAACGCATCCCACACCAAAATCTTCCCATCCTTCAAAAGGTGATGGATAAAGATTCCCGTGGGAAAACTAACCTGGGACGAACTAACAATATGCCTTTTATCAGTGGCCCAAGCAAGGCTGAGAACTTTGCCCTGATGCCCTTTCAGAACGCGCCGAACACGCGCGTTAAGGGTGGGAATAGGATCTACATTATGACTTACTACCACAACTAATAATTAACGTTAGTTTTCAAAAAAATAATGGGCTCACGATTTCCGTCATTTAGTCGGCACCGCTCGTCTTCCAACTTCCGTCTGAGACCATCTACCTCTTGCGCAAGGTTCTCATCATCTTTCTCGGCGTCCGCCATTTTCCAGAGTCAGTGACTTGCGGTCTGGACCGGGCTAGTAGTGTCTCAAGGCCATAAGGGCCGTATGTTCGGATGGTATAAAAACCGATGCGGAGCTACAAATGGTCATTCCTCGCTTGCTCCGCCTTCTGTCCGGGTGCGTGCGAGTTGGCGAAGTCGCCCATTCTGCCGAAACCCTGTTCCTCGTCTACTGGACTGGCGTCAAGTAAGATGGTTTTGTGGTATAATGTCTTGTAGGTTCACTGAATATCTCGTCGGACGAACGCAATACAAGTAGACAGGTGATGGAGTATCCGAGATGCGTAGCGCCCATTTGGACCCATGGCTGCGTCTGTTTGTGATGATGGAAGTTTCAATGTTTTGTCGTTTGCCTCTGTTCGCTTGCGTGGTATGTTTGCTAAGTACGGTGTGATACAAGCAGACTCTACTTATCAGTGTAATGGAGGTGGTTACCACCTGTGGCATGCGGTAATTGCCGATTGTAATGGTGTTCGTCGTAGTGTGTTTTACTCCTTTATCCGAAATGAGTCACAGGAGTGTTATGATGTTGCTGCATCCAGGACGCGTTTGGACGCCAAACAGAGCGATAGTGAGCTGAATAGGTCGACGCACAGTACGGTTAACTAACAGCAGTATGAAATCTTCTCTTTGGTCGGAACACCTTGCTGTTGAGTTGGTGAAGCCATTTCTAGAATGAATCCTTGCTTATTGGCCTCAGAGTGTATACCCAGCTTGAAGTATTCCTATTCGTAGACCACATTGGCCTCCTACATTTACTCATGATCAGAGGCAGTGACCACGGCAATATAGTGATTCGCTGTTCGGTCTCTTCATGTTTATGCAGAGCTCATCCTGTCACGCAAGACCTCCCATAGACTGTGAGCAAAAAATAAGTCAGTTTCAACAGGACTACATACGTTCACTGGAGGGCTGGAATAAGACGAAGCTATTTGTGCCGGTGTGGACTTTTGCCAATTCACCGCCGGGGGGGGTTGGAACCAATGTTGTCTTTGTAAGCAAATCCCTATCGCCGCTTCCAGTCTCCGAGAGTTACTCATTATTGGTGAGCTTCTCGTCGACAAAAATTCGGAGTAGTTGGTTGGATTGATTGTGCTGAATGCACTCAAGTGAGTGCATTCGAACTTTACTCTAGTTCGACTGGCAGCTCCATGGTTCATTCAATGAGCGAATTCGAACTGACCATGTGTGTGTGTGTGAACTTGGATCGGATGCGTCAGTCGATCATAATCTTTTTCGAGTGATAACCAGTGAAAGCAGTGACGTCTTAACATCACTAGAACCAGCGACACGACATAAAGTCACAAAAATTCATTTGTTTTGTATGTACCTTCAGCGTGTGCCCGAAACGTATTGCTTCCAAGTCAACGTAGGATCCCCTCCAGCATCAAATGTTTAGTATTATACGTTAGGGCCCCGCACCTTACCTGTGGCCGAGGCACTCTATACAGTGCTTCGGTTCTTCACTACAAAAGTGTTACTCGTACACAAGAACTTCATTACAAACTATTGGAAAATTGTTGTTCGTCAATGTCATTCTAGGATACAGGTGTACGGTTGACTTGGGATCTCGTTGGTTGTTCCTTACATGGCACGTAGAACCGCCAATGCATGCAAGCCATCCTCGTCTAACGCGTAACGAGCACGCCTTGAAGGCAAGAGAGACCAGAGATTCTCTGAGGGCAAGGGTTCACGGCAATGTATATGAAATGCTTTTCAGCCAATGCTCTCCAGCCAATATTTTGTTATCGGGGTCCCACGGCAACCCTCCGGATATAAATAACCAAGCGTAACAAGCAATGATCAGTAAATACCTCACTATTTGCTCATTCTTCAGGGTTTACAAATAATTGGGAAACCTTTCCTCATGTGTATACAATCATTCGTGTCAAAGGGTAAACAGAAGTAGAAAATCGGTGATTAGCTCTGGCATAACCGCAGACAATGTCGTTGATCCCATGGCTGCGAAGGATGCACCGATAGTTCCGTTATTATTACCCAGAGTTATGAAGGTAAATGAAAATACAAGTTCTGGTAACCATTGAACACAGTTCGCATGATACATGGTGTTCGAGGTGTGCTTTCATGGTTACCTCTACAATTACACGTGTGCTAATCTTTTGCATCGAACGAGTAACTGTATCATCACTAGTGACCCATGCTACAAGCTACATGAAAACGGTGGGCACAACAGAATTTACTAGCAAATGTGGGATACGCTAATGGATCACCTTTTTGTCAACGACATTGAGTACAAACATCATCGTCCTTTTGTCATATCGTTATTAGTTGGGAACAACATGGATGACTACACTTGTCACAAGCAGGTCACGTTTAACTACTGCAAATTGCACATTATCTGTCTTCATTACTTTTAGAAATCTGTTACCAATGTAAATTTTTATCAGATACAACCCCAATATAAGGCCATGCTTCGTTCAAGAGGTTCAATCATAAACCTCAAATCCGCCATCCTACCATTTTTGAATGATCCCGCCACAGAGATTTCAGCCAATCAGAATGGGGATGACGCCGCAAGAGACTTGATCGCGCCATTTTCAAGCTTCGGTCATCTAGAAAAGTGAAAACGCCGCTCACTAGAAGCTGTAGTGTATGGCGTTTGCAAGTTTGATTGATTTATCTGTAAGTAATGGTGATGTACAACCTCGCTTACTGGGCTTCGGCTCATGAGGTTTGTTTCTGTTTTCCATCCACAGAAATTGTCGTGAACACCTTCCTTCTGAGAATCACTGTCTCCTGGTGCTTCCATGGCGTGCATAGTACATATTTGGCGACCACGCCAGGATAGTTACCACACCCTGGTGGACCTACCCTGGCTCTACACATGTGCATACAGGCATCAGAGCTAACCCGTTGCTCAATCACACGGCGGAGGGAGCCACAGACACGGCAACATCAGAACAGGCTCATCAGCCTCACGCACCATACCACTTGCACCGGCCGGTTCACGTAGGCCATGGTACACCGGGGACGGTGTGCTTCAAAAAGGGGGCCAGTGTAGTATACGGTGTTTGCCAGTTTGATTGACTTATGTGTAAGTACTCGTGATGTACAACCTTGCTTACCGGGCTTCGGCTCATGGGGTTTGTCTCTGTTATCCATCCACAGAAATTGTCGTGAACAACGTCCTTCGGAGAAGCACTGTCCACTAGCGCTTCCAAAGCGCGCATAATACAAAGCACACTCAAATCATCTTCGCCGGAACTATAGAGTGTTTGAGGATGTGACTTTTACGGGGAGTTAGTCAAATCCATTTGCACTTGTAAGCGATATGTTGCTCATAGCATTTTGTTTGAGTGGGCGAAATTTCAAGGTCACGGAACATCACCGATTAGCATTTAATTACAGGTTGGCTACAGACAAAACACGAAGTCGTTCATTAAGAATAAAATAAAATCTGCAGAATATACAATGCAACTTCCAATCAGGAAAGTCGGTAATTGACATTTGTTTGATGTGTACTCACCGGATTTAACGAATGAGGTAATTATGTTCAGATAACTTAATCAAAAAAATTTCTTATGAAGATCAGGATCCATTGTGGAGTTTCGTACATTTATCTTGCTTTCAATATAACACTACGTATTTCATCAATTGCATAATCGATTTTTGTTTGAATACGAAAAACTACAAAAACGCGCACTTGTACAGTTTCACGAATGCAAACGTGGTCACGTGCCTCGACTCTCTCTTCTGATTTCGCTCGCGCTTGCAGCGGTCATTCGCGAGTCTCATGTGCCAACTCTGGTATCAAAACATTTCAGACTATCTCCGCAATCTATTATATGTGGGAACTGGCAGAAGAAGACCCCTGGAACACCATAATTGGATTATTATTTATTCGCTGACCTGGGCCGGCGACGAACTATTTTAAAGAGAACAATTGTTAGTGAGTCTGTTCCATCTGACCTCTTTATTATTGTATACCCAACCTAGCGTTATTATTTTTATTTCCTTGCCACACACTCCTGGTGAAGTAACTTATTGGGTAGTCAGACCACTACAATTTCGAGGTTTACGAGCATGAATTGTGCAATGGAGATGCGAGTGCCATCTCTGTGGATGATCGCCTTTCCCAGCTATGCATACCTAGCCTGTGGACAATACAGCGTCAGGAGGTAACCTTAGGTAAAGTACCAACACAGTGGTATCATTTCTATTGGTAATATGACTCACTATAGGTGGAATACGTCAAAATCGGCCATCACGATAACCGTAGCCAGTGTCACTCACCTCGACTAATTATCATAACTGCCAGGCCAGCAGCTATGTGCGACACTGCTTATGAGGCCTCACCTATGCACAGTAACCTAATTCAATGAGCAATGACTGTCTCTCGTACTCATAACTGTACGCGACACCGCCTATCTTGGCTTCATTTTTTAACCGTTAGGCCAGTGGCTATATGCGACGCTGATTATTCGACTTCAATTGTGCTAACCTGACACAACGGCTTAAATCAAACGCGTAACCGTATGCGCTGTCGCTTACTTCTCCTACCTATAGTAAACGCCAGGCTATTATTTATGCGGCCCGATAAAAATGAGGCACCAGTTATGCGTCGTACCTTAAGGCAACACCCAGCGTGGGTGCGCCATAATCAAAACTGTAGTCCGTATCGCCTACCCTGGCTGCTTATCGCAATTTCTAGGCCTGTGTCTATGTGCGACGCCGAACATAACGTTCAATGAGCTCAGCAGCCTACTCGATGGCCAATGACGGCCCGTCACGCTTATAGCAGTAATCGATGTCGCCTACCGTGGCTACTTTTAGTAACCAAAGGGCCCGCACGCATGCTCGTAACTGACTAATGCCCCAACCATACATAATAGAATAATCAAACGAACAATGGCGGTCCTTCATGTCCATACGTGTAATCCGTCTGCCAACTCCATGCCTAAAAAATAAACAACCGCTTTTAAAAAACCATGTATCTATTTATTGGTTGCATCGGCACCAACGTAATGTGTGGTTAATCCAGTTCTCAGTTTCAGGAGGCCGCTGTTCCTCGACAGGATTTCTGAAAGGAAAAGTGTGTAATCAATTGCGACTCGCAAATACTCCGTACATCATTTGAAACACATGATTAAACAAAGTTGTAGTGGCCAACCCAGCAAGTGCTTACTAAATCACTTTGTCCACAATTCCTAAGCGGTGTCCACGCTGAAGCTGTAGTCTCACTTTTATAAAGGTAAACGCACGACTTGTTAGTCCCATTGGCGATAATGAGGAAGCCGTGTGTACTTCGATTATTCAATAGCGATATTCGGCAACAATATGCATTAATGGGCGCAGCGAAGTTGCAGCTAAAGAGGGGTGTACACTTGTCAGTCAAAGGACCAAGCGGTAGAGACTTGAGCCCTAGGAGCCGAGGACCACGTGAGTCATTAAACGAGCACCCATGGATGCAGGAAGACCATGGATACGAAGACCTATTGAGTGGGCTTATACTCGGTGTCAAGTCTGATCAGTTAGAGCACTAAACCCCAACTTCACTCCACTTCTGCCTCCCGATACCAATACCACGTAGCTTACTAGAGTCGGCTCGTAGCCATCTTATACTCAGCCGCAGTAGCAGTCTCGTCAGCTAGGGGCTACTTCCTGAGAAACCGATCAGCTAACGTGCTTGCATTTGTAATTTTCAGCATCCGATTTTATATAAGTAAGCTTCCACATCTCGGGCACGTACGCTAAAAGCTGCTCGCTAGTTCAGGCTATTCTGAGGCTCTATTCCATGTCTGTGAGGCAGGTTTCGGCCTCATTCAAATAATGGTTCGTACGAAAGTATTGCAATACATCTTCACTTCGAAATCATGTCTACATATCGCCGAGCGACGATCGAGACAACGGTTTTCAAACACTTAAAGACGTCTTAGTTCCGCTGCTCGGATAGGCCAAGTCTCACAGCCACACAACAAAACAGCCCATACTGCAGCGTGATACACACGTTTCTTGCTATTAAGGGATATGCCACTTTTACGCCATAGATGTTTCAAATGAGAAAACGCGACCCGAGCCTTGCAGATTCGTGCACCGACCTCGTCTTTCACACTACAATCAGAACTAATACAACTTCGAACGTAAATATATAGTGCTTCACAAATTCGTAGGCTTTTCCTTGGACTGCAAGTGGCGTGTTCAGTGTCAAACTCACGTAATAAATTCCAGACAAACTGGTCCGTCATCTCGGAGGTCCCACTCCCGTCAGTACGCATATGTTTGAGTTCCCTAACCACACGACCTCTACGTGCGTATACCGGTTTGCTTTAGATCTCTTATACTATAATAGCGGTTATTATCAAACTCAACCCGTGCTTGGTCGCTAGTCTAATAAGTACAAATCTATTCCTATCCTGTATCATTTAGTCACTTGTTGTCACCACCCTGATCGTGGTAAACGTTCAGTTTTTCTCCGTATTAGTGCGCCTTATCCTATCAAATATCTCCTTAAACTCACCGGGCTTTACTGACCTCATCCAATTTCCTAGTATTCCCAAGCTTTGAACTTCGGTAATACCCGGTTTGGACGCCCTGTTTGCTGTTATCCACCCCACCCGGTCAGTGATTTACATCCTCAGAGATCTCCAACTGGACCAGAAAAATACACGCGAGCTTACACTAGCCTCGTCCTACCTCTGCGAATTCTCCTGGCCAACTCAAAAACCCCGCTGCCCAAGAAGTGCGTCTCCCAGCCCAATCATCTCAAACAAGACATCCGTTACGGGGTTGTCCAGAAACCGAAGTATGTCAGTGCAATGATGGCACGGCACTGTCATACCCAGTTTAATAGCACGCTCGCAACTAATCCCTTCCTATTGTTGACTGTACCCTCTTTAGCATATAGTTTCAGCAATTGGATGCCCCGCGTAATGAGATCTTAAGAGACCGATGCTGAAACTTTATGCTAAAGTTTTCCTCCTCCGAACTAGGTTTTCAGAGATGTTTTGGGTGTGCAACTAAGGCTCGACCAAGAAAACGAATTAAATTGGTTAAATCGCATAAACTGTTGAAAGCTAGACTTAATTCAGGCGAGAAAATATCATGAAAGAATTTACAGAATTTATTTCAGGAGGTCTCAGATTCATCGCGTGAACTATATGCAACTTAGCGTTTATAAAATGAATACGGAAACTTAACTTCACATGACTACTCACATCTCTACTTCGAATAGAAGTTTGGCACGAAGTCGACATTCGTGTTTTGGAAAACTCGGTTCAACCTTAATAATTGGCTTGGATATGTTTACATATCCTAGACTTTTTGCACTCGGAACAGTTGGTTGTTTTCGTTTTAGTCAAGTATATTTTTACCCCGGAAAAAGAGTAGTACCCTATGAATAAACGTGTACAATGAGGAAATCCGAAAAGAAGCCGGAAGACACATCCGGGATTTGAACCGTGAACCAGCAGGTCCGTCCACACAGGCTTACAACGCTAAGCCGTGGGGGCACGAGCGACCATTGGTGCATACCTTTACCTAGCAGCCAAGCCTCGTATTGAGAAGTCGTGTATTTCTGTAAGGATCACGTGACTCGAATCACCCAATGATTTGCGTGAGTTTGGCTTGCGCATGAATCGACCAAACCTCGGGGCATGATGCCTCCCTGACGACGGTGGGAAATTTGCGGAGGAGCCGGTTTCTCCCGTGTTTTTTGTATTGCATTTGGAAATAGTCTTGAAACGACAAGAACAATAATTGCGCTCCCTATTTCGGCGGAACTTCAAAATTGAGCAGCAACATGTATATGAAAAAGTCTCCTATCTTTGTGGCACGCGTCCTGTCGAACAAAGCCAAGGAATTCGTCACAGCTAGTATGTTTTTTTGTTTTACCGAGTCATCGATAGTGACGTTGGAAGGATTAGTGCGTTTATTTGCGGAACAAACGGAGAGTACACTAAGATGGCCGGTGCTTTCAAGCCCTGGCCAGCCACTCGCTCCTTCACCTACAGATGCAATCCTATGACCATGTCTGACCGTATGCCACCCACCAGTTGCGAATAAGCATTATTATTGTTACCTTATACTTTGTGGGTGCAGAGTGCATACCGAAAGACGGCATAACTTTGGTCCGTTCATTCAAAAACATCTGCGTCTTTTCCTTCTCTTCGAAAATAAGAGCAATGTCTGCATACTCCATTTCGACAAGGTTTTCGTCAGATATTTGAAACCTTAGGTCCAGAAGAAATTGGTCAATTACGAATTGTAACCACTTTTGGCCGCTTGTTATTTCGGGCCGCAGTCTAACTCACATCATAGCGATTTGTTGCAGGCCTTCTGAGACTTTTCCTATTTTTAGCCTTCAATGTAGATGCGGCTGTCTTATTGCCTCGTGCGTATAATGGCGATGAACTACCGCGCGCCCTCGATGAACCGAAGATTATCCTTTATCCATGCTGGTCTGTGATGATTCCTTGGCGCATTCTAACTATAGTGACTACCCTAAATGACTCACCCAAGATGTTCATGTACGGGGCTTTCCACGGAGCCACGTACATTGTTGAGATGACGGTACCGCGACTACCATACCCAGTCTGATGGTTTGCCCGTAGTTCACCATATCCATAATGTTTATCGGATGAGTGTGTTACGTGCACCCACAAGACCACCAGGGCCAGGGCTTGAAAGCACCGGCCATCTTAGTGTACTCTCCGTTTGTTCCGCAAATAAACGCACTAATCCTTCCAACGTCACTATCGATGACTCGGTAAAACAAAAAAACATACTAGCTGTGACGAATTCCTTGGCTTTGTTCGACAGGACGCGTGCCACAAAGATAGGAGACTTTTTCATATACATGTTGCTGCTCAATTTTGAAGTTCCACCGAAATAGGGAGCGCAATTATTGTTCTTGTCGTTTCAAGACTATTTCCAAATGCAATACAAAAAACACGGGAGAAACCGGCTCCTCCGCAAATTTCCCACCGTCGTCAGGGAGGCATCATGCCCCGAGGTTTGGTCGATTCATGCGCAAGCCAAACTCACGCAAATCATTGGGTGATTCGAGTCACGTGATCCTTACAGAAATACACGACTTCTCAATACGAGGCTTGGCTGCTAGGTAAAGGTATGCACCAATGGTCGCTCGTGCCCCCACGGCTTAGCGTTGTAAGCCTGTGTGGACGGACCTGCTGGTTCACGGTTCAAATCCCGGATGTGTCTTCCGGCTTCTTTTCGGATTTCCTCATTGTACACGTTTATTCATAGGGTACTACTCTTTTTCCGGGGTAAAAATATACTTGACTAAAACGAAAACAACCAACTGTTCCGAGTGCAAAAAGTCTAGGATATGTAAACATATCCAAGCCAATTATTAAGGTTGAACCGAGTTTTCCAAAACACGAATGTCGACTTCGTGCCAAACTTCTATTCGAAGTAGAGATGTGAGTAGTCATGTGAAGTTAAGTTTCCGTATTCATTTTATAAACGCTAAGTTGCATATAGTTCACGCGATGAATCTGAGACCTCCTGAAATAAATTCTGTAAATTCTTTCATGATATTTTCTCGCCTGAATTAAGTCTAGCTTTCAACAGTTTATGCGATTTAACCAATTTAATTCGTTTTCTTGGTCGAGCCTTAGTTGCACACCCAAAACATCTCTGAAAACCTAGTTCGGAGGAGGAAAACTTTAGCATAAAGTTTCAGCATCGGTCTCTTAAGATCTCATTACGCGGGGCATCCAATTGCTGAAACTATATGCTAAAGAGGGTACAGTCAACAATAGGAAGGGATTAGTTGCGAGTGTGCTATTAAACTGGGTATGACAGTGCCGTGCCATCATTGCACTGACATACTTCGGTTTCTGGACAACCCCGTAACGGATGTCTTGTTTGAGATGATTGGGCTGGGAGACGCACTTCTTGGGCAGCGGGGTTTTTGAGTTGGCCAGGAGAATTCGCAGAGGTAGGACGAGGCTAGTGTAAGCTCGCGTGTATTTTTCTGGTCCAGTTGGAGATCTCTGAGGATGTAAATCACTGACCGGGTGGGGTGGATAACAGCAAACAGGGCGTCCAAACCGGGTATTACCGAAGTTCAAAGCTTGGGAATACTAGGAAATTGGATGAGGTCAGTAAAGCCCGGTGAGTTTAAGGAGATATTTGATAGGATAAGGCGCACTAATACGGAGAAAAACTGAACGTTTACCACGATCAGGGTGGTGACAACAAGTGACTAAATGATACAGGATAGGAATAGATTTGTACTTATTAGACTAGCGACCAAGCACGGGTTGAGTTTGATAATAACCGCTATTATAGTATAAGAGATCTAAAGCAAACCGGTATACGCACGTAGAGGTCGTGTGGTTAGGGAACTCAAACATATGCGTACTGACGGGAGTGGGACCTCCGAGATGACGGACCAGTTTGTCTGGAATTTATTACGTGAGTTTGACACTGAACACGCCACTTGCAGTCCAAGGAAAAGCCTACGAATTTGTGAAGCACTATATATTTACGTTCGAAGTTGTATTAGTTCTGATTGTAGTGTGAAAGACGAGGTCGGTGCACGAATCTGCAAGGCTCGGGTCGCGTTTTCTCATTTGAAACATCTATGGCGTAAAAGTGGCATATCCCTTAATAGCAAGAAACGTGTGTATCACGCTGCAGTATGGGCTGTTTTGTTGTGTGGCTGTGAGACTTGGCCTATCCGAGCAGCGGAACTAAGACGTCTTTAAGTGTTTGAAAACCGTTGTCTCGATCGTCGCTCGGCGATATGTAGACATGATTTCGAAGTGAAGATGTATTGCAATACTTTCGTACGAACCATTATTTGAATGAGGCCGAAACCTGCCTCACAGACATGGAATAGAGCCTCAGAATAGCCTGAACTAGCGAGCAGCTTTTAGCGTACGTGCCCGAGATGTGGAAGCTTACTTATATAAAATCGGATGCTGAAAATTACAAATGCAAGCACGTTAGCTGATCGGTTTCTCAGGAAGTAGCCCCTAGCTGACGAGACTGCTACTGCGGCTGAGTATAAGATGGCTACGAGCCGACTCTAGTAAGCTACGTGGTATTGGTATCGGGAGGCAGAAGTGGAGTGAAGTTGGGGTTTAGTGCTCTAACTGATCAGACTTGACACCGAGTATAAGCCCACTCAATAGGTCTTCGTATCCATGGTCTTCCTGCATCCATGGGTGCTCGTTTAATGACTCACGTGGTCCTCGGCTCCTAGGGCTCAAGTCTCTACCGCTTGGTCCTTTGACTGACAAGTGTACACCCCTCTTTAGCTGCAACTTCGCTGCGCCCATTAATGCATATTGTTGCCGAATATCGCTATTGAATAATCGAAGTACACACGGCTTCCTCATTATCGCCAATGGGACTAACAAGTCGTGCGTTTACCTTTATAAAAGTGAGACTACAGCTTCAGCGTGGACACCGCTTAGGAATTGTGGACAAAGTGATTTAGTAAGCACTTGCTGGGTTGGCCACTACAACTTTGTTTAATCATGTGTTTCAAATGATGTACGGAGTATTTGCGAGTCGCAATTGATTACACACTTTTCCTTTCAGAAATCCTGTCGAGGAACAGCGGCCTCCTGAAACTGAGAACTGGATTAACCACACATTACGTTGGTGCCGATGCAACCAATAAATAGATACATGGTTTTTTAAAAGCGGTTGTTTATTTTTTAGGCATGGAGTTGGCAGACGGATTACACGTATGGACATGAAGGACCGCCATTGTTCGTTTGATTATTCTATTATGTATGGTTGGGGCATTAGTCAGTTACGAGCATGCGTGCGGGCCCTTTGGTTACTAAAAGTAGCCACGGTAGGCGACATCGATTACTGCTATAAGCGTGACGGGCCGTCATTGGCCATCGAGTAGGCTGCTGAGCTCATTGAACGTTATGTTCGGCGTCGCACATAGACACAGGCCTAGAAATTGCGATAAGCAGCCAGGGTAGGCGATACGGACTACAGTTTTGATTATGGCGCACCCACGCTGGGTGTTGCCTTAAGGTACGACGCATAACTGGTGCCTCATTTTTATCGGGCCGCATAAATAATAGCCTGGCGTTTACTATAGGTAGGAGAAGTAAGCGACAGCGCATACGGTTACGCGTTTGATTTAAGCCGTTGTGTCAGGTTAGCACAATTGAAGTCGAATAATCAGCGTCGCATATAGCCACTGGCCTAACGGTTAAAAAATGAAGCCAAGATAGGCGGTGTCGCGTACAGTTATGAGTACGAGAGACAGTCATTGCTCATTGAATTAGGTTACTGTGCATAGGTGAGGCCTCATAAGCAGTGTCGCACATAGCTGCTGGCCTGGCAGTTATGATAATTAGTCGAGGTGAGTGACACTGGCTACGGTTATCGTGATGGCCGATTTTGACGTATTCCACCTATAGTGAGTCATATTACCAATAGAAATGATACCACTGTGTTGGTACTTTACCTAAGGTTACCTCCTGACGCTGTATTGTCCACAGGCTAGGTATGCATAGCTGGGAAAGGCGATCATCCACAGAGATGGCACTCGCATCTCCATTGCACAATTCATGCTCGTAAACCTCGAAATTGTAGTGGTCTGACTACCCAATAAGTTACTTCACCAGGAGTGTGTGGCAAGGAAATAAAAATAATAACGCTAGGTTGGGTATACAATAATAAAGAGGTCAGATGGAACAGACTCACTAACAATTGTTCTCTTTAAAATAGTTCGTCGCCGGCCCAGGTCAGCGAATAAATAATAATCCAATTATGGTGTTCCAGGGGTCTTCTTCTGCCAGTTCCCACATATAATAGATTGCGGAGATAGTCTGAAATGTTTTGATACCAGAGTTGGCACATGAGACTCGCGAATGACCGCTGCAAGCGCGAGCGAAATCAGAAGAGAAGAGTCGAAGCACGTGACCACGTTTGCATTCGTGAAACTGTACAAGTGCGCGTTTTTGTAGTTTTTCGTATTCAAACAAAAAAAACGATTATGCAATTGATGAAATACGTAGTGTTATAATGAAAGCAAAATAAAGGTACAAAACGCCACAAGAGCACTAGAGCTACCTACATTCCACAACAATGCCAGTCTCACAAGACTCATGAGTAGGCAGGACACAGAAGAAAAAATAGTCGCTGGTCATTCAACACTGATCAAGAAAATTTGTTTCCCTCAAAATATTCACGCCCACGCATGAGTATCCTGCAAAACAGCAAGATATTTTTTTCGGCCAAATATTGTAATTCAGCGTCATCTCTGGACCAATCAGGAGTTCTTGAATTTTCTTCGCACAATTTTGGCTTTAGCTAGAACATAAGGTTGGCGGAAACTCGGGGACTACGCCTCCCTGATGAGCCCCAAGAAGGGCGTACCGGTCGTGGGCTGTCGAAGATAGGTAATCGCTTGGGCAGCTCCCTTGCATTTGAGTCGAACGATGGGGCAATGTAAATCTGCTTTAACTCAGCCGATAGCAATGCGCTTTGAAGGAATCAGAGTGGGAAAGTAAGGTTCCACATATATGGCTGCATGTATGGTCAAATCTGCATTGCATTGCACGAGTAATTTTAATTGTGTGCTACCTTTTGTATGTCACGCAGCTGACGGGGATCGTGAACGTCGCTCTTCTATTTCCGGCGGCACGCATACCAAGTAGTTGGCGTGTTAGATTCTGTGCTCCCTGATTGCAATTGGAAATTAATCAATCTAGAAGTTCATTCCAAGTGTTACCGCATATCTTACTCCGCACTATAGCTTCGTTGCGCTGACTGATAGCCTCTTATTGAGTTGAGATTGAACGCGTCATGATCCGCCTGTTTTCATATCCTTTTACTACTCCCATACCTCATTCATCTTTGTTGACCTTAGAATGCATTTTCTGAATGGAATGTCACTGAAACGTAATTTTCTATGCTTTTTTAATGTTGATCTTGTCTAAATTGACTGGACTTGGCCATCGGTTTGCCCGTAGCGTTTTCTTAGGTATGGGTAAGATGACGTCCCAGTTAAGTTTCAACGCCTGACCATTCTACGGTGATAGGCGTAACACGGTCATCTATAGCAGAAAGTGGAATTGTTTAAAAACAACTTGCTCAGTGCTTGCTTGACTAAGAAACGTCTACTCAGTGATAACACGCCAAACGAGATCTTCCAAGCCAAGTTAGAGACAGTACTGGGAAAGCTCACCGTGCTGCTGCGTATTGTTTCACGCGTCATTTCCTTTATGCGGGTGATCCAGAACAGACCAGTAATGTGATAAACTTTGTCTCTTGCAACAATGTGTCAGCATCGTACTCAAAAGTACATGGAGTTTCTTAAAAGGAAAGCTCCAGAGCTAAACACCCCCTGGCCTAACCTAACTAATAGTCGCACAACTGGAGTACTTCAACTGCAGTTGTCAACACGGAACAGGAGCCGGCCAAATCATCGGTTCCATTGAGTGGTGGTAATGGTGATTCTTTTCAAACTGCTTCCATATCTCTGTCTCCAGGCTCTTTCACGAAAACTAAGAAAACTTCCTCAACATCGAAAACCCCATAGTTTCGGCGAAATTAATTTGGGTGTGCTTCTAGGGTGCGGCGTGATATGTTATCAGGTATGTTTGATTAACTGGTGTTTGCAAGACCACCAGGTTGGAAACTTTGCATCCTGAAAAGCATTTATGTTCCCTCTCTTTGTTCAGGCAGTTTTCCGACACCCTTCTCATCCCACAGACTGGGAGAGGCTGCTTTGCCCGTATTTTCAAGTCTTGTGAGCGCCCAAGAACAAGCAGCTTTAGCTTCATCTGTCTCAATCGGATGTCAACCAGAGTTATGAAACGCATCCTAAAACAAGAATTTTGGAAAAACCTAACTACCAATGAATCAATCTCACCCGCAGAACACACGTTCTAACATGCGCTGGAAATTTTCATTTTATTGGGCAGTCATATAAAAAACGGCACCTACCACGTAATCTGTTGTCCGGAGTTTGCAGAACAAACTGGCTTTTATTTATCTATACTTATTAGAATTTTGTCGACCAATCAGATTGCAACACATTTTCACGGCTCCATTTTAAGGTCCCGCTTCCCTCGCCTTTCCTATTGTCTCGATGGGGCGGGCTGCGTGTTGGTTCTTAGTGAGGTTTTTTGGAGTCTTTGGTAAGTTATTGTGTTTCGGCTCATTGATTGCACTTAAGCCATTTTATCCTGTGCTTTTTGCACACCATCCATAAGTGAGGCCGACATAAACGTCATTAAAACAAGTGAAGGTCTCTCTACGACATCCGATACCGCAAAAAAGTTTGTTCCAGTTCAGTAGGTGAAGTTTTGTTCAGAGAATCTGAAGCTGTTTTTATCGATGGACTGAATGCGAACCAATTGGCTGCGCTTCGTGCGGAAGCGGAGGAGCGCGAGTTCCAGGCGGAGGTCAACCAAATGATGAAGTTGATAATCAATTCCCTCTACAAAAACAAAGAGGTTTGTAGTAGTGCCTTACAGAAATCGAGTCTTTAGATATTTCTCAGGGAGCTTATTTCAAATGCCTCAGATGCCCTGGACAAGATACGACTGCTGTCCCTCACCGATCGAGAAGCACTTCAAGCCACTGAAGAACTTAGTATCCGTATTAAGGTAAGGGAGAACACACGAATTTTATCCTGTAGGCCAACAAAGAGGCTCGAACTCTGCACATAATCGATACAGGGATTGGAATGAGCAAGGACGATCTCGCGGTTAACCTGGGAACCATAGCCAAATCAGGAACAGCAGACTTTCTTTCCAAGTGGACTTCGACTCAGTCAGGAGCAGATGCATCAGACCTTATCGGCCAGTTTGGTGTCGGGTTTTATTCTTCATTCTTGGGTAAGTCAAGAAGTCTCTTATTGTTTCAGTCGGTAAGAAGGTCATGGTTATTTCCAAGAAGAACGGGTCCTCGCAATACATTTGGGAGTCAGATGCGAAGAAGTTTCATATAGCTGAAGATCCTCGTGGTGACACATTGAAACGTGGTACAGAAATAATCATCTTTCTGAACGACGATGCCGACGACTATTTGGAGCCTGAAACATTGCAAACTTATATAAAGAAATACAGTCAATTCATCAACTTCCCCATCTATCTGTGGTCAAGTCATGTAGAAAAAGTCAAAGTGACCCCTGAGGAATCTGAAGAAAAACCGGCTGATGATGCTGATGCTAGTGTAAGTGTTGTGACGTATTATTCTCTATTTGGTTTAGGTTGAGGAGGAGAAGAAAGATAACGAGAAGACTACCGAAAAGACGGTTTGGGATTGGGTTCTAATGAACGAACAAAAGCCAATCTGGAAGAAAAAGCCGGCAGAAATCACAGAAGAAGAATATAAAAGTTTTTATCAAGCTCTTAGTGGTGACAAAGATGAGCCGCTTGGAAGAATCCATTTTAAGGGCGAAGGTGATGCTTCATTTACTGCCATACTGTTCATCCCCAAACGATCACCTGGCGACGTATTCAACGTCCAGTACAGTTACAAAGACAGAATAAAAGTAATACATCTTTAACTAACTTCTATTTCTTGTAGCTGTATGTTCACCGTGTTTTTATATCTGATGTTGCTGAGGATTTGCTGCCGAAATATCTGGGTTTCGTTGTGGGGATTGTCGACAGTGATGACCTACCGCTCAATGTCTCTAGGGAGATGCTCCAACAAAACCAACTTATTAAAGTTATCCGGCGTAAACTTATACGGAAGGTTATCGAACTCATTGGTAAACTGTCGGAAGAGGATTACGAGAAATTCTGGAAAGAATTTAGCGTTCACATGAAGCTTGGTATGGTTGAAGATCAAACCAACCGGGCAAGGTTATCAAAACTTTTACGCTTCCGTACATCCTTGAGTGGGGAGAAAATGTCGAATCTGACTGACTACGTTTCTCGCATGAAGAAGGACCAGGATAAGATATTTTACCTGACGGCATCATCTTTAGCAGAAGCAAGGTCGTCCCCATTTGTCGAGCGTCTTGTCAAAAAGGGATATGAGATTGTGTACATGATCGATCCCTTGGACGAGTTTATGATGCAGTCCTTCACGGAGTTCGAAAGCAAGCCACTACAAAATGTTGCCAGAGAGGGCCTTTCATTGGATACTTCTGAAACCAAGAAAGCCCTAAAAGAAGTTCAACAAAAAGAGTTCGAGAACTTGCTTAAGTGGATGAAGGAGGATGCCCTGAAAGACCAGATTGAGAAAGCTGAGTTGTCTGAGCGCTTATCAGATAGCCCATGTGCACTTGTGGCTGGGAGGTATGGTTGGTCAGGTAATATGGAACGAATAATGAGGGCGCAGGCGCATCAAAAAGGTGATGATTCGTCAGCCGATTTCTACTCTAAAATGCCAAAAACGATGGAATTAAATCCGAGACATCCGTTGGTGAAGGAGCTGAACACACGCATCAAACACGATGCCTCAGATCCAGTCGCGAAGGATACGGCGGAGCTCCTGTTTTACATAGCAACTTTGCGTTCCGGGTATGCCCTTAGGGACCCCGTTGAGTTTGCCCGTAAGGTCGAGCTAGTCATGCGCAAAAATCTTGCGGTCGACGAGCATGAAGAAGTCGAACCAGAGCCAGAGGAATCTGAAAGCCTTGGGGAAGAGAAACCAGTCACCGACGAAGATGCAGATGAGGTAGGTATTCATTATTTTCTTGGTTTATGTCCTTGCTATAGAAGGCCGATTCGATTAATGTCTTCGGACCGGAGACCAACGAATCACCAGCAAAAACACCGTCTGATGAGGTAAGTTTTGCCTAGTTGCATCGTGGGTTTGCATGGGCTTGGATTTTTTCCTTGAATGCTGAAATTTACTTCCCACTTCTTACTTCCTACTCAGGTTGGAGAACCCAGTAATGCAAAAGATGAGCTTTGAGTCAGCTGCGTTTACTTGTTCGATTCTGGGATCTATGCGTTCTTTACTTTCAGCCCCCGTTCCACCACGCGTTACATTGCATGTACACATTTCCGAACTTGTATGCTTCTTTTCTTTTCAAACGTGTTTTGCATTCTTATCAGAAATAAAAGTAATGTTTCTCGGTTGTTGCTTAATACGTACCTCAACTCTTCAACGTTTCTGTGGGCTAAGGTGCATGCATTCGTGACTTCTGTTCATAATACCGTCCATTCATACTGTGTGTGGCTAGACAGCAAGTTATCCCTAAACGCACGTTCTAGAGCAGAATCGATTTGTCGCGAAAGTAAGTTGTTGTTGATAACCTGATAGCGTCTGAAGTCTGATGGGTTTTCATACCAATTGGAAATCTGACATGATTCGTTTGAAACTTACGAAACGGGTCACCTTACGGTTGGTGCAGCAGTAAGTTTAGTCGTGTGGAAATTTGTCTCGTGTATCCCAATTATGAGCTGTCTTTTACTCTGGTTTTGGGTCTGAATAATGTTTAGGGATATTGATTAGTGGGTGCAACGTACTTAGATGTGACAGTTTGAGTTGCTAAATTTTATTTGCCGATAGTACGGGGGATCTGATTGCCCATTGAGGCGATACTGTGGGCCAGTTATATGTAAGCGGCGAAAAGCAGGTAGTTAGCCATCCGGTTATTCATAATCCACTAGTATTTGTGTGGAATAAATACTCGTGTAAAGTGGTAGCTCCCATGCAAGGTCGCCGTTGACCACTTGACTGTTACGGAATAGTCCTCTCGTAATAATCTACCTTTAAGACGGCCGGCGAGCATTCGGTTGGAAGTTATGTCCTACCAAAGTAGTCTGCCTCATGAAAACTGGAGACGGGACGCGGAAGCACTTCATTTGGAAGAAGTTAACAGCAGCACGGCAAGTGTAAATTACTCTGATACAAAACTATGTACAAGCGAACACCTGTTTTCATTCGGGTCACTGGATACAACATTAGTTCCCAAGTTTAAACTTTCGTGCGCGGACCCGTCACTTGGCTCATAGTCGACTCATTGTTGCTGTTTTTCCATTGCAAAGTCCTGATAGATCCGTTGACGATACAGACCTAGTCGAACCCAACATCAAATACATAAGACACGGTTTTCTTGGACTTTTTGGCTGGCATCCATATGTGGTGAGCTTCGCAAGATGCACGACGATCCTATCAGCGTAATAGTTGGGTTAACTTAGCCTGGCTTTCGAAGTGTGACTAAGGTAAGTCACACAGGGATCATTCTTTGAACTTTCCCAATTTACCTGTTGCTAAAGCCTTTTTGATTTTGTTACTGCCAGTGTCACGAAGCTACCGGCTCGTATGCTTCCGTGACCCAGTGGCTATACTGGGGGCGTCCGTGCGACACTCGCATTCTCATACCAGATTGTTCAATGGCTGAAGGTGTGGCCAACAGTCTTCTTGTCCTCCAGCTTGAGAGTTAAAATATGTATGGCAACTGGTTCTTTGAAATGAGGGAAGCACTGACATTTTCCAACAAACACCGCTGCGTTACGACCAGACTTGGGCGAAAGTCGTCCTGTCTAGGTCTGGACGTCCTGACATTATTCCAGCCCACGTATAACGTTGACTCCCACAATTAAGAATATTGTCGTGCCTCATCGGCCCTCTCGTGGTGTAATTTGTGGGTTGTCTTGCTGTATACAGTACAGTGAGTAAATGAAAGCACGCTGTTTCTGACGTTTCCCATCTTCCTCCGTCGCTGCTTTTTCCACCCCTACCCCATCAAAATCTATCTCCACGTGGGCCAGAACCGTTGGTCTTGCGTCGGTCTTGGCAACAACCTCTACGCGTCAGCCGGCGCCGACAGCATCAGATATCAATCGACAAACCTCGATGCCTGGTATATCTGGTCGCTTTTAATATTCACACAGGAGCAAGCTTCTCTTGCTCACACCGCACTCGCTTAACATTGACAATAATTCAGAACTCAAGCAAAATGGTTGAGCTGACTGCCCCATCACTGTCCAATCGCTTCCGGTTGCGTATCTCTGGTGATCCAGAGGCCGCTGCAGCAGAATGTGCAAGGGTCGTCCGAAGCTGCTGGGCGGAAGGCTCATCTGGCGACGTCCCTGAAGGAGTCTCACAATTGGGAAGTTGATCGTTGTCTGTTTGGTTGTATCCGCTTACGTACCAACTGACTGTAGCTCTGACACATTCAGGGATAAATTATGTGGCGCCTGCGGACGAGGTAGCTCAGTGGTTAGAGGGCGAATTTACTGATCGGAAGGTCCGTGGTTCGAACCCGACCTCTGCCTCTCGACTTCCCCCGTCTAGGCTTGGGCAACCTGCCAATATCCCAGCGATCGTGCTTCCTCCTGGTAGCATGGCAGTTAGGCACCGAAAGGGTGCTACAGTTGAACGATTTTTTATTTTTATATGTCGCCTTGAATGCCCTGTTAAGGCCGGCTAAGTACTCGGATGTCGTTATGGTTGCCAGGGCTATGAATGCACAACTGGGCAAATTTAGTGCATTCGACACTCAGTTGGTGAATCGACTTGGGTTGTGCTTGGTACTGTCACGAAGAGACTGGACCTTACCGTGGTGTGGCGGTTTGCGCACCTCAGCGACCCATTGAGCTATACTGGGGAGTGTCCCTGCGACACTCACAGGGTCTCTCATACCAGGTTGGTCAGTGGCTAGAGGTCTGACGAACACAGTCTCCTGGTCCTCCAGGTTGGGGGTTGGAACATGTGGCGAATTGTTCCGTAGAAACAGTAATGCATTTGCATTTCCCGCCAAACACCGCTGCCTTGCGGTTAGGCTTTTGAGCCAAAGGCTTTGGTTGAGGACCCTAATCGTCCTCCTGTCTAGGTGTGGGCGCCCTGACAGTATCCTAGCCCACGTACAACCATGACATTCACAAATAATAGTATACGGCAGCGAAGCATCGGTGTTCAACACTGATGTCATGCTGTCGATGATGATGATGATGATGTGCTTGGTAGGAAGACATCGATGAACGACTGTTTTAGTTATCCTGATCGCGGACTGTTTTCGTGCAGTACTATGGAAATAACCGAAACCCTCTGGCCACATGGTGTCCTCCAACAATGTGCCAGCCACGCATCTAAATTAAATCACATCGCCTTCGGCTACCGATGGCGCGGATCAATAGCTGTTACTCGATTTGGAGCACTCCTGGGGACTCTGCCCATACACTCGCCCGAAGTCGCTTCTCTGCATTCTCCAAGGGTGTGTAAGGGAAACTGAGAGACCGGAGGATCCCAATTTTAGACGATTTTATCATAATCATCTGGACTGTTCCAACTGCTTTTCCGTCTGGTGTCAGTTTGGACTGGAACGGTATCGTTACGTCTTTACACAGTGCCGGAACTTTCGCCTTTGGCGTGCCGCCATCAGGTCCGCTCAAGCACTCGTTATCAGACATAACAGCGGCACTACTTGATACTCGGATAAGTGTCCCCATCGGTCCCGAACCTAAATCAGCTCGACGAATGGTCAACGATAAGCCAATGTTAGCGTGCTCGCCGACCGTGAAGCCTGATGGACACGGAAGGTCAAGGAAATGGAAGAGGCTCAGAAAGCCAGGAATGTCTGGAGATTATTTTGATTGGTCCTTGCGATGGGCCCCGTAAACCGCCTGTGGTTATACTGGCGCAACCATTTTGCATAAAGAAAGACGCCTTGACCATTGGGCTGAGCACTTTGGACATCAGTTGTCATGGCCATCCGCAGCTACACAGTTGGATACCACAAATGAAGCAGAACCCAGAACGGCTTCGAAGGTTTACGGCCGCATGTGTTATAGGCGCCTCCGACCTCCCACCAGCATTGTTCAGAGAAACATTGATTCGAGAGCAGCAAGCGGGACTCCAGCCTGGTCAAGGTTGCGTCGACCAACTTATGACATCCTGTCAGGGTTCAGAGCCAAGCCATACGTATAAACGCCTCACACTCTTAGTATTCCTGGGTCACCAAGGCAAACTTGGCTTAGTCAGTCTACTGTTCTTAGTATGCTTTCTCAGCAAGGACTACCCCGGAAATTTATGGATATGATAAGTTCTTTGTATTCTCAGACTTCCGAGCTTACGAGCTTTTATGGAAAGTTTTTCTAAAAGTTTCTTTACACAAAGTGATATCTAGTGGGGATTCCCATTCCATTCCTATGTAATTTCCTAATCGACAAGACAATGAGGAAAGCGTTGGAAGGCCTTCAAAACCCTGGTTTTCAAATATCTCTTGACAAAGACTTTGTCGATCTGGAATATGCAGACAGCATCGTTCTCGTCTCGGAAGACGAGAACAAGGTGCATAAGTTTTTGGCATGCATGTTGCGTCCATAGGGTTCGGGGCCATGCTCCCGGACAGACAGTCACTGAGCACGCCGGTTGCATCCCAAGAGGAGGCACTCCAAGTTCTGAAGGGTCGTATATATCTCGGAAATTATATTTGTTCCCACTGTAGTGGTAGAGGTCCGAATCTCTAAGGTTCAGGTCGCATTTGCTAATTTGAGATACCTATGGTGTGAAAGCGCTATATCCCTGAGTCTCAGGCTGCGATACAGAATGTTTACTCTTATAACCATGAGATATGGTTTTTTCGACGGGCGCAGCCGAGACGTCATGGTCAACCCTTGTCTCAGAACCGTAGCTCATATAGATTGGTGCCGGTGAATTCAAAAACGGTACTATCAGAAAATGAGTGTTCGGTTGTGCAACGGGAACCTTTATCGAGGCATATGTCCAGCGCCAAACGTTGTGACGGTCTTGCCAAGTTTTGCGCATAGCGAATCCTCGTTTGGTGTTTTACGTAACCAATTCAGGGTGGTGTAAAGAGAGAGGTGGTCATCCTTTGACCTGTCAGAGGAGTATGAGAGAGACTACGAAAATTCTGAGTACTGTTGGTTGGACTCTCCTTCCAGGATGGGGTCCTCTTTATCCTCCGTGTGCATGCTTGGACACTGCAAGACGACTGCTGTTTGATGCTAATGGCGTTCTTGTCAGTTTCTATTCAGTATCTGAGTGAGTATCTGTAGTTAAAGTCACATCGTTCGACTGTAGTATGTTACCAATTCCCTTCGCCCTCTGCCCTCTCCATAGTTGGTTTTCAAATAAATTATGATCCCACGGCAGCGATGTGCCACTGCTTAAACACTTGTGTTGTGCCGTCAATGATGATTGTGAGTGTCTACTCATTCTTCAACGGGTCAAATGCCCGCGCAATTTGATCTAGCATAGTGTGTAAAATCGTAGAGTGGTATATACTGTCCCATTTTTTGTGGTCACACACTGGTTACATAAAAATAATGTTCAACATATCCGCTCATTTTTCTGAGACCCGTTAGGAACAGACTCGCGTGACTCGAGCACTTGTAAAGCTTGCACCCTCGTGTTACTCATTGTCATCAGCTGCAAACCATTCACTGGTTGTAAGCTGGTCCTAGCCGCTATTACTGAACATTTTCGAGTTTCGCCGATCAGTTAGCCACCACCTGAGCGTGAAAACTCCGCAGAAGATGATCGGGCTTATGTACATACATAGTAAATACACAAGCTCTTCGTCAGCAGATGCATAACCTGGGGGTCTGTTGTACACCCGTGTCAGTGGTTCAGCTTCAAAGTGTTTGATGCTACTTTACTTGTGGTTGTGACAAAAGTGGCCATAAGAGAACGCCTTTACAGCTACGAGTCACTCCATAGCACTAGATTAGAAATCGTCAGTGTCATACACTTGTGTTACGATCACTTGTGGTGGTGATAAGTTCGGAGTGGATCATATTGCATCGAAAAGGTACAGTAGTCCATACACAGTTAGAGTACGTCCATTGCTTTTAAGCAAAACCAACGGTAACTTGTCCTCAGGGGTGTTCCCTGTTAACTTTGATCTTTACCGCAGAATGGATTGTGTGCTTTGCCTTGGAAGTATAACCCTGACACAAGTATAGTTTTTCGGGTTACTGTTTTGTTTCTGTGATCGTGCTAGACACCTCTTAGCTACATTGATTTAAGGCCTTCCTGAAACCGGCTGAGTTTTTATTCTTGAGATCGCTCAGGAGAGAAGGCACGATGTGCTTACTGAAATCTCTGCGGTTCGATTCCACCAAGTTCTCCACTGAGTCTGAAGGGCAGTAAGTCCTCTTGCGTCCTTCAGGTGGCTTGGCACGTATACACAGGGGTGATGACATAACGGAGCGGTTTAGGTTTATTTTGACTCGCGGGACCTTCTTATTGTTTTCAGAGGAAGTAATATATACGCTACAGGGACTGCCCAGTGCCATACATACTAATCCAGGGAGTGGCATCGTGCAGTTCCTGGTATGTTCCTGGAGTGACCCATTACGAGGAGTTTAACATGGATTGACTGATAAGATACTCTGCTGTGTCTCTCTTGGAAAAGTAGCCCCTTCGAGGGTTTTGCATCATGGCCCACTCACTTCAGTTGATTTCAGCCTGTCTGAAAACTTCGGCGTTCGGGATATCGTCCAACTATTAAATCCGCAGAATATTGCGCAGACACTGTAAATGAACTCTGTCAAGCACTCTGATGTATCGCTTATGTTCTTATGCCGTACGTAAGTGAAGGTAGTGCATCAACGCTATACACTTTAAGCTTGGTATCTAGGAGCAAACTGTGGTTGCCCCAAACGGGCGCAAATAGAGGGTTGAATGTAGCACTTGAAAGGACTATCCAGTCTATGGGCAGCACTCCGTCGAGACACTAGAAACAGTAACAACAGCCTGTGCCGCGATAATTCACCTGAATGCGACTCGTCTGCTGTCATCAACCCCGTCATCATCATTGACGACAATACACCCGTTAAACATAGTGGTGCTTCACTGCCATATAACCATCAAGGCAGAAAACCTTAGTAAAGACTGGGAAGAAAAGGGAAGAGTGGGGACTTGTTACCAAGAAGCCCTATTTCCTTAAGAATAAGGTACCTATAACTTTGGACATCTGAGCATCATGCTGAAGTAAGGCACCATCACCGGGATCAACCCATCATCCTTTGCGAATCTCACCTGACAAAAGTACAGCGCACAACGACAGGCGATACTTGGCTAGACAATTCGGCTAGAGAATTCCCGCATGTGCGTCGTTTGGATCGGTTGCATGTCAGGTCCTGTATCGCTTCCAACCACCTGCAAGCAAAATCACATGAATCCCAGCCAGGAGGGCGCGAAGATACCAGAGCATTCAGTTTGCAAGCAGCCAGTTTCATCTTGCGTTGTGATATCGTGGACTGTCCCTGTGCGCACCTTTCGCCGACACTCGCTCGGAATAGAAAACAACGATTTCTTCGTTTGAGAGTGTTTGGGAATGCCTAGCACATTACTCGACCTGGGAAGTTTAATCTGCTGCTTTAACGAATCTGATTATTTACCAAGTAACTGCTTTCACACCAGTTCATTGCGTACTCGCTACAGTTAACTTACTGTTACTATGCTACGGAAGCACCGGTGATCAAAGACCTGAAGACACTTAAGGCCCTCGGATCAGAGCGGCCAAGTCTTGCAGAGTAGGACCACTCATGCTGCCACCTTGTATAAACGATCGTCCAGCTTTAGCGAAACTCGGTTCTGACACAACAGACGTCGCAAGTTGGAAAAGCTGCTCGCGCCATGATTATCCGCTCATTGACTTCATCTGTTACAGTACAGTCACAGCTTATGCAGCTGCCGAGAAACGTTTTAGAGAAGCACAGGGAAAAAGTATTTTTGAAGTAGAACTTGGCACTGTGAAGGTGCGAAACCCATGCCAAAACAAGAGATCGCCTTTGATGTTCCCCGGACAAATAATCAACAAACAGCAAAACAGTCGTCCGCATAACCCATACGTAGCTTCGTGGTCCATTGGAGTGTGCAGACCATGATGACGTCAATGACAAAACTGAACAAAAAGGAAGAGGTCGAACGATTCCGGCGTACCCAACTAGTTGTCAGGATGTTTCTGGGTGGTTCATTGTGTATTCCTTACAGGTTGGTAAAATGTCTTGGAGGCATTTATGTATAGCTGAAAGTGTGACGATGTCGAGCCAAATACCGTGGTTATTCGCTTCAGAGTTATTTGCAAATGTCAGAACGTGAATAGCTGGCTCACATCGCTGCGTTTTAGGCATGAAGCATTTTGTGCCGAAGCACTAATCGTTCAGAGGATATTATTAGTGAGATGTTTCGGAAGAATGAGACGCTTCCGCATTAAGCAAAGAGATATTGGACAGATTTGGATCCAGCATGCAATCCTGCTTTATCCCGTATTTACATTGAACTCACTAGCGGTTGTTCCGCAAGTACTTACTCGGAACTCCATACAGGAATGGAGGGATCTGTGAAGGCTGATAGTTATTTTCTTGATGACCTAGTTTCTGAAAAGCGGATTCCAGCGTCTTCTCGCGCATATATCTACGGACAGGTTGCTGAATCGAAGGTTAGTCTTATGAGAAACTGCTCGGAACTACTTGTCTAAGTGTCCATTTTAGCTGAATTCCGAGAATTCAACTTTAGGCTGCTCAAACTTATTATTATTAGCCAAGATGAGGATAAACATGCCTTTCCACAGGCGGCGTGTTAAAAACGTGCAGTGACAATGACTCTAAAAACTAACCAGGTCAAGCAGCTTTGATGTGTCTTTTGAAAGGCTGAAACGTGGATACATAGGTGGAATGCGATTGGTGTGTCGGTAGTCTGGTACAACGCTTTAACTCACTGGTGTGGTATGTCCTTTAACATTTACAAAATAAGCATGAGTCTTTGCTGTATGTTATCTCTACTGTATTCTCTCCATGGCCTTATTTATCTCGCCTGCTTGTCTGTACATTCAGGTATAACTTCTTAAGAAGGTCAACTATAGTTTGGCCCGAATATAGAAGCACATTTCATCAAAACACCTGTAAACCTGAGTATAAAGTGAAGTCATGTATTAATTGAAGAGCGCGTGCGGAACAGTTTTATTTGGTGGGGCGTTCTCCATGATGGATCGCAACTACTAAGATAAGTGCACGAGCATAGGACAGGGTAATACAGACTTTATATGTTACATGCTTACTCACTGTCTTTGTTTAATCCAAATCATCTGTCAAACTTGAAGCTAAATCTAGCGCTGCCTGTTAGAGAAGTGGGAGTTAAAGTAATGCTGGTCAACTACGTTGCTGTCTCCTGCGCATTCCTCCACTATGTATAAGGGCTAAGAAAAGACAAAAAACACAAATAGTCGAGTTTCTGTTCTATATTGATTCTTGGTTCAGGCCTTTCCGCAAAGACGTTGACAGGACTTTTGTTGGCATGTAGCACATATCTAGACATATCTAGGCATTTTCATTATTAACAAAAGTGCGGTTCGTGGGGATAGCTGATTTTCATTAGGTAAGCTGTCTCGTGTATATCTGATATCTGGCGTGTTACGAACTTAACGGAAGGATCCAGTCTGATATTTAATCCTAGCTAGACTATGAAAAACAGGCGAACCATGAAAAACAGGCCAACCATTTATAAGCCAGTGGATTTTCTGTCAGTTACAAACAAAGTACAAACAACTTTTTCTTTCTGCAATAACACAACATCAATAATATTTGTAGTTTTACCAGAGGATCCGTTCTCAACTGCACACTCACCTCTGACATTGTGGATTTATCCTTCTTCGGGTTTATTTTCATACTTGCATAGTTGCTTATGTGAAATTGGAGTTTCCAAGAATGCTGCTCCGAGATTCTGCATGTTAGACATCACTATGCGTGTGCACATCTCTTCTCGATATGAGATACTGTAGGATGGATTTTCAACCTCATCGCATCATATTCTGCTTACATTAAATAGCATGGTTTTGCAAAGTATATTGGACGAAGTACGGGGAGGCAGGCTGAACCAGATACTATTTTTAACAATAATAATGACAAAAAGAATGCGAATAATAACCATCAGTATTATTATTTTCATGGTAATCATCCGCATAGCACATATATGTTATATACCCGTTCTGTGTGACACATTTCCGTTCGTCAAAGATCTGGGAAACAGACGGATAGCTACGCAGTGAAAACAGTAGCTGATATTTCTGATGAGTGAGTGTAAGGGCCATATGAGGTTTTTCGTTATTGAAAAAACATACAACAGAAAAGCAGCACATTTCCAGTGTAACTATGAATCGGCAAGTGATCAGCCTAGAGCCACTAGTCTAGTAAAGTCACCGGGAATTTAGTTCCACTACTCCTAGAAGTCACCGAGTAGTTGCGGCCACACAACTACTTTCACCAACAAACCGGTAAGGAAGCTGAGGATAAGAGCGTTTTGCAAATATTGGTTGATTTCTATGCCTAGATACGAAGTTAGTGTTTTGGTCCGCGACGCATCACGTGCAAAGACCAATTTGAGTGTGAATATTTAGCGGAATACTGTTGTTCCGTAAACTTAGAACTTTTGGACGTATCTCGGATAATCTGCGCTATCTGAGTTATTGTTTGACTATAAATTGTGAGATGCTGAGGCTGAAGTTGTGTCTCATATGACTGGAGGCCTAAGCTTACGCAAGTACCTGCTGCTGCTTCCAGTGCCAAAGGTTTTGAATCTATCCATGGCGCCAGCTTGTTGTAGATTCGCCCTTAAAAACGTCTCTCCGACGTACACATGACCCTTTAAAATATGGGTCGCGATTTTTGAGAACAGAGTGATGAAGGTCCCAATGTAACAATTTCTGGTGTTGTTGTTTTAAAATACCAACAGCTAAGGTACGTTCATTTGTGGCTAGTCTGTTAACCGAAACTGTCCATACCCTTGCCAGAAAATTAGGAGACCCAGCAAGTAGTTCATGCGGAAATAGAGGATGAATGTCGAAATAAATGACGATCTTATCACCTCTGTCATTTAGGTGGCATATTCAGACCTTGATTTTGACCCTGAGTGACGAGATTCCACCAAAAATTAAACTCTCTACCCGAAATACTTTGGTTTCAAAACCCACTTTAATGGGTCATCCGCTTTATTCTACTTTTTAAAGCCGTGAGCCTCGCTAGTACAGTAGTCAATTATTTCTCCTTATCTATGTGTAATTTCTGGCTAACTTGATTAACTCTCGTGTGGCAACATCTCCATGTGGATTAGCAAACTTTTAATGTGAAAGCATGGTGACTCATCTGAGGTGAACGGTCACTTCTGGCATCAGCCTACATCAATAATAAGAGCGAAAGGCTAACGAAAAATTCGTTAGACGAAATAAGCATTGCATTTGTGGCTGACGTGCCTATTGTTGACCGAAGTCTAACTTGATTTGTGCGCGCTTAATGGATGAATGATGTCTTCAGAGAAGACCGAAACTTCACAGAAAAACAAACCAAGGTAGTTTATGGAATTAGTTCCATCCTAGAGACAACCTGTCCGCAAATAGTGACTTCCGACTGGAGTAAGTCAACACCGCACAGGTCAGTTATTCTTCACGCGCTGGACTGTCTCGTTTTGTTCAAAATGGTCTCCTTAGAATCTATCTTGTTATATTATTAATAAAAGTGTCTCGAAACTCTCTGTTAGATAAACTCTATTTCGTTAAATAGGACGGTATCATGAGCCCATCAGTATCACAAGGCTGTAATCAATCCTGTAAAGCAAGATTAGTAATATATGGCATTCTATTCATTGAAAGTGAAACTATGTTAGAAACGAGAGATAGCGAGGCCTACTTTGACCGGTTTAACTGTAGTTGTCCAGTGCTCATTTATTCTGAAGAAAGGAACGCGGGAAAAACCAAGACAATCCGTTTTCATCTGGTCTGGGCCCCCAATTATTCAGTCTGTCAGCAGTACACCTTTTTTAGATAAAGTTCAGTGCTCCTACGGTAGGAACACGCATAGCCACAGGAGTTAGGACAATTAACCAATAAAATCTAACTATCCTCCACTCTTGTTAGCTGTTTATAAAAGGACCCGCATGATGGGACATTTTCGGAAGTACAGCTCTCAACAATAGGTTATGCGTTAAACAATACGCCATATTCCATATACAGGTCAATAAATCGAAGTTTACCCGTTCAACGTACCTTACTTTCTTTATATGATGGAGACAAATCTCTGGAGACAAAACAAATATAATATGGTGCAAAGATTGCTTACAGGTATTCACAATGGCCTAGTTAAATCGTTTTTGGTTCTGAAGGACCATAAACCTTTGACGAGAGTACCAACGGTTGAAATAGTTACGAGAACTACTGCGTCTTTGTTTGTTTGAGAAGTCGCTATAAATCGAGCATCAGATGCCTTAAGAATGTACTAGAAATCAATTGCTTTTGCTACGCTTGCCATACCTCCGGAGTTCAAATGCAGGTCGAGTGTGGAGAGTCGCTCCATTTGTGAAACCAGATCTGAGCAAGCGTGGTCCTGTGCACATCCATGTGTAGAAGAACGGCTACTTAAGTTTGACTGGCGTGTGTAGAAATTAAATGAACCGGTCGAACAGTGAGTATCCTTGGTTCTAGTGCTAGTCACCGTAAACATACATCACTGAATGGCTGCTTCACCTCACCTATCTCAGCATCCCAAACCTAGTTTTTCACGGTAGGAACATATGCCAAATACATTTTGTCCCCACTTTCTTCACTCAAAATCAAGCATTTGTTTCCACGGTGTCTGACCAAGGTAATATCGCTTAACGCAACGTCTCACGTGAACTAAGATCTTGGGATATCTAACAGTGATCAGTCCAGTTGTCCCACTGTCGATTTTCTATATGTTTGCCGGATGTGATTTCGTACATTCCTCTTCATAAATGATTTTGCTGTTCCGTGCCTTTCTCAAGCAAAGTTGATTAGAATACGAGAACAAAAGAAGTGGGATTCGGTTATCCAACATTATACCATCGCTTTGGATCAAGAGAAATTATGGGTAAGGTAGACTGAGTAGAACAGGCCGATCAACGTTTTTATTAACTCAAACCGATAAGGAGATAAGACTAAAATATTGATCAATTGATCTTTCTTAGTAGTTCTCTCATACTTCCTGTTTCATTATCCTAAATACTCGGTCTGTGCCTCCGAAAGTTACAGAGAGTAAAAGGAACTTCTTGAAATAAAGATCTAATACGGAGCCCCATGATGACCTCGCCTGTTTCTCTCTGACTTTAAGTGTATTTTGAATCTCAAGTTACATGCGGAGAATAACTTGATAAATCTTCAAATTTCAACCCCCAGTGAGAACTTCGCAGTCACGATAAGATCGATTATGTTTAGAGACTGCATGACATCCCTAAAGCGTAGTTTATGAGATATGCTATCTAAAGGAATGTCGGTAGCTGGGATTGTACAGATTTCTGTTGCTTTGTTCGATGTGTCATAGCCTGGCTGTTGTTCTGTTCTCTGGACTAGACCATTTGCAAGGAAGTTGCTATGAGCTACGCTGAGACAGCCATTTTGCAACGTCAGTCTACTCTCATCATGTGTTCAATTGCAAACTGGTATAAAATCTGCAAACTTCAGAGGTCAGAACACTATTTTCCGGTGTTAAGATAAGCTGTGTGCTTATGAAAGATGCGCGGCTTCCGTTTGTAAAAGACCAGAAAGGGCAGCTAAGTTTATCAACATGTACGCAGGTTACACGTTTGCCAGTCAGGTGTTTGATAACCGATCGCTGCTATCTTTCAGTTAAGCCGCTCGAAATGATGGAAGCAAATATGACAAGTATACACACAGAAGAAACTAAATTGGGCTGCGTTTCTCCGAGGGTGATGCTTTTATGACAAATTCAGTGAGTGAATTAAGCGGAAAGACGCATAAGCCCAGGTCCTTCAGACAAGGAAGGATGTAGCAATAGTACGTACGGGAGAATAAAAAATGACCAATTAACAAGCAAATGGCAAACCAGCGTTCGATGCTGGGCGATGCAAAACGTATACTGTACAAGGCTAATACGCGTATGTACAGACCTACTGTGTTTGTTGCTGAGGCTATTCAGACCATATTTAATTGGAAAATCCCTTTGTTTTATACGTATTCACCACCGCTCTCAGTTTAGAAATCTGAACTCTGAAAGACATGGTGTTAGAAGCTAGCTTGTTTTTACCTCCCATTGTAGAGTATGCACGCGCGTGGAGCAACTGTGTTCGTAAACAGGCCGAAGGTTTTTTAAGATTCACGCAAATACAACCGGTTATCACTTGCGTAGTAAGCAAGGGTAAACTCAGTAACATCTTTGGTGCACGAATCAACAAAAAGGAGGAGAAATGCCGTGAACAGTTGACTCTGCATGCTGAGTTGATTGCTTGAAGTTCCATATTCTTGATTGACGAAAGATATATGAATTAATCTCAGTGCTCCGCACACTTTGCATTGTTAGGATTTATGTTGTCAGGTGTTGTACAGGTGGACTGAAAAGACACGGTTAGAAGGGGCCATTGGTCAAGTAGTCCAATCAAATGGATAACCATAACTACGTATAAATACCCGTAGGAACATGCCACCAATTGATAGGTTACAAACAATTTTTGCTTTTTTACAGTGGTGAATAAAGCTTAGAAGTAGCCACGAGTTCAGCTGGTTGTCCCTATGAAGCGCGAAATTCCTGTGATGATAATTTCAAGACGGTTGACTGGTTGCATTTCCAGCTCATCAACGGTGTCAAAAATGCTATTTCCGTCTCCTATACAGTTCTGTGCGTGAATGCAAATTTGTGAATGATGTCGTAGATGCTAAAATGAGAATTTTAAAAGCAATGTTGTTAGGCCGTTTATCTCTCCTGTGTTCAGCTGGTCACACATTTTACACGTCTCGTTTTTGAAACCATGGATAGATCAATGGCAAACGGTTATGGACTTTAACTGTAGAAAAAATGACCATCAGCTGAATAACTTAAAGAATATATAGCCGAAGAATTCTGGAATTGGACGGCTGCTGTGTAACGTAGAATTTTTAGAAGGAACCCAACGATACCCAACCGTGCTTCCGCTTCTGGCACAAAATGAGGTTGTAATCAGCTGATAAGAAGATAATCTCAAAAGTCTAAAGGTTTTCAGCTTTAAACGTACATGGGGTATATACTTAACACCTGCAACCGAAACAAACCTGATGAGACTGCGGTGCCTCCTTAATATATGAAAACCTGTGTGGTTTCAGTCATGCCTTTTTATGGAAGATAAAACACAGATTCCATGTGAATACAGTAAGGAAAATTTCTTAGCCAGGGAGGAGGTCATATTGAGATTTACTATCTGCCACGTACTGTAATTAGAGTAGGTCCAGTTTTAGTGTAAATCCGTATGCTTGTTCAAGCTAAATTCCGTGTAATGGATTCCGCCGGTCACTCAAGATACTTCGGTGACCCCGCACGAAGTATGGACGGTCCAAGTCCACGGAGAGTGCAGAGGTAAATACTAGGCACAGAACAGACGAGTCAGCTAAATCTTGGTTAGGCAAACCAGGTGATTTATTGAAACTCAGCCTCTAAATATTCCTTCCTACTACAGGAGAAAATCCGGTGGAGTTCTTTCAGTTGCGTGAGCACAATCGGGAACCCAGTTGGTGAAGTGTCGAAAAATTCTGGCTTCTGAGGCTGGTTTTTAGAGATAAACTGCAGTACATCAAACCTATCCTCAAATTCAAAACTCATTGTGTATCTGCATGAACCATAGCTGATGAATCAAGCGCCCTCTAGAAAATAACGTGCAGCAATGTGGCAAGAATGAGACTACTCAGATCATCTTGTTTTAAGGAGGAAGACAAAGAAGTTGAGCGGAATTCACTGAAATTCAACTGCGTCACTCTTGTAATCGATCGAATTTGCCTCATTTAAAAAGGGTCAATCCAAGGAGTATCTTTTGAAGGTCGCTTTTTATTGGGAGGTGATTCAAGGCGTCCCCCTGGTTGGTAGGCTCTCTTGAGGATGGTCTTCCTAGTGGCGACAAATTTAACCTGGGTTCTTTTGACCTGTAGGTGTTAAAAAGAAGTGCATGAACAAGTAATTTTCACCAGCCAGTTTCATGGAATGGTCATCATGTCTCTCCTACTGATTATACTTTAGGAATATCCACACCACGAGTCTTTCAGTTGTTAATTCTAAGGGTGCATCAGCTTACTCGAATCGAGGTGGTTGAAGCACGTGTCATGGGTATGTGGTCTTCATCTATTTCTGTCCTGGGCTCAGATTAGCGAAACTCGGGCAACACATAGCTTAGGAGAGGGGTACGAAGGCCAGTGAGATAGGCCTGAGTGTTTTCGAAGGAACGCGCTTCCTATCACGGGTTTCACAATATAATTTTGCTTTTTCTTTGTGTGGACACAAAAGATACAGTGACCTCATAACCTGTTGTAAATTATTGACGAAGAATTCTCCTCCCCATTTTATTGTTTGTTCAGAAACTGCGCTTTGATCAAATGCACCAACGTAGTGATATCTTGCGATTGATGATTTAGGAGCAGCGTATAAATGTTAGGATTCTACATTCACACTGACTGTGGATTTTTCAATCTGCTCAGGTGGTCATTGAATTGGACGTCCATCGAGGTGTTAACACTGGTGATGATTTTTCTTTCATGGTCTGAACAATGTTTGACTTCTTATGACTAAGAATTGTGTTTTTAAAGTCACTGGACCAGCGAAATACACTTATTTGCAAACCAATCTGGTTATGCGAGAGACTCACCTGGAACCCAGCTGAATCTCTCCTGTATGGTGTTTTAAAGCAACAGTGCGGAACTAGTTTAGCTGCTGTAAAATCAGCAGTCGATCGAGCAAACACCTCAGAAACTCGTAAAAATTCAGGGAATATATGGGTGGTGTATTACGTCTATAAAATTTATCGCGACATCTGGAATATTGTGCCACAAGAAACATGAGGCGACCAGGTGCAGCACATTCAGTTGCTTAAAAAATGTCATAAACGAGAGATTCAGCTGGGTTCCAGGCGAGTCTCCCGCAAAACCAAATTGGCTTGCAAATGAGTGTAGTTCGCTAACTGCGTGCAATTTGGGTTCAAGTAGAACATAAGGTTGACGGAAACTCAGGGACTGCGCCTACTTAATGAGCCCCAAGAAGGGTGAAACCGGTTGTGGGCTGTCGAAGAATTTTCAGCAACTTTATGAGTAGTGTATTGCGTCTACAGATATTGGACTACTTTTTATGAACCCACGTCAAAGAAGACTACAATTCACATCAAACGGCGGAAAATAAACTCACTCTCATTGAATGTATATCAAAAAATGTTTGGGACTGGAATACAACTTTGCATAAGTTGACCGTGATCACCAAGTCGAAACTTTTGGTGCCTGATGGTAGGTAGATAGACTTTAGATAAATGATAGATATTTAGATATTTAGATATTTAGATATTTAGATATTTAGATATTTAGATATTTAGATATTTAGATATTTAGATATTTAGATATTTAGATATTTAGATATTTAGATATTTAGATATTTAGATATTTAGATATTTAGATATTTAGATATTTAGATATTTAGATATTTAGATATTTAGATATTTAGATATTTAGATATTTAGATATTTAGATATTTAGATATTTAGATATTTAGATATTTAGATATTTAGATATTTAGATATTTAGATATTTAGATATTTAGATATTTAGATATTTAGATATTTAGATATTTAGATATTTAGATATTTAGATATTTAGATATTTAGATATTTAGATATTTAGATATTTAGATATATAGATAGATGATAGACTTTGTACTATGAATGTTAGTTGTCTAGGCATTCAAACCGTTTAGACGCCTGTAATCTTCGTACTCTGAAGGATACAAATTCCACCTGTTTTGTACGGTGATGTGTCATTTTCAAGCAAAAACAGTTTTGAGCAAACGTTTGGAAAGTCCACATTTCTTCACCCCCTGTACGCGAACAACGATATATCTTCTATTCTAGATGATCTCATTACATTCTTACTTCAGGATGAACATCACTGTCCAACATGTCGCCGTCTATTTCAATTACCATCAACCCATCAGTTGATTCAGGACGACTTTGAAGAGGATCTATACGATGATGACAAGGAATCAGAAGATGATGAAGATTCAGGTTTGGAGATAGTAGGTGAGACAGGTGATTATATCGAATGTCGCATATTAAGGCGCATTAAGCAGAAACGAGAGGATTTTACAGAACCGAAAATGCATCTTCGTAAACCTAAAAGGAACGGAGCGTTTATCTCAGAAACAGAGATATTTTCTTCTACTACAAGGAAGAAGGGTCTGCTCAAGTTTGAGTTACTAACTGGAGGGGATAAACAGATCACACCAATAGAAGACAGTAGCTTTGAGGTCAAAGCTGAATCTAGCGAATCAACCGAGGAGAATATTACTTATGGTCTGGTGGATAACCAAGTGGAACCGGAGGAGAAATCATTGGAAGGTGAAACTGATGAGCTGAACAGTGATAGAGAGAAGCCAGATGAGGCTAGATTAGAAGAAAAAACATTCAAAAAAGCTAAAGAAAGCTCTCGGAAAGGTAGCGGAGACAAAACTGAGAAAGAACTAGATAGGACCGACATAACTGTTCAGGGTGATGACCAGCAAAACGACTACACCGAAAATGACGCTACCGCTGGTGATGCAGAAAAGTCCACAGAAGTCCATGTCGAAAGCCTCGCCATAGAAGAACCTGAACAGCGCATTAGTGAGGCATTCCAAAAAGATACTTCTGGAAAGTCTGTCATACTGGAGGAACACAAAGAAGAGTTGGCTTTCAAGAAGAAAACTGATAAGAGAAAGATTAACAGCAATTCGGGAACATCGGGAAAACAAAAGAGATTGGAGACACCAGAACTGCAAGAAGAAGGGTTACGAAGACTGAAAAAGTTTGTTAGCTGGGCAAAAAGTAAACATTTACCAGAGCAACCACAGGACAAGGCAACTGACTGTCATTTGCTAGAAATGGACATCAATAGTCCGGACGTTCACAACAGTCAGTCTTTTGAAGAGGCAGTTTACAGTACTGAAGAGGCCGATGAGGAAACAGATGAAAGTGAGGCCATCAAAGCGCTGAGTCTTGATGATATCGAAGACGATGACGGGGATGATGAGGTTGATGAGGAACGAGAACTGGACGATGAATCCGATTACGAGGATGTTGACGATCCGAACTATTCATCTTGGCAACGAATGCACGCCGTTATAGAATTTTCCCCCGGTAAGCAGAAAGCATGGTCGATTGTGGTGACACCCGCACTAATACAGTAGATTGCTCCAAGTAAGAGCATGCATGTGTTATGGAATCGTGTGTCTCCCAGACTTCCTGAATAAGTTAGAATCCGCAATTTCCTTTAGCTTTACTTACGGCAACGAAAAACATGATCACGCACAGTACCGGGAGCAGCACCTTCTTCAAGTTTCTCTTCCCTGTTATAGGTTAGCGTACAATCACAAGGCAAAATATAAGAACAGACCGAATTCCCGCGGACTAACCTGGATATACTGTTCTTGCCGCCATCGCCGGCAGTGTCGGAATTATTCAGCGTACCCGATTAAGTTGTCTTCAGAGGACATTGGCTTGGTTTCATCTTCCTACTGGGTTATTTGTGCACGAATTTGTCATGGGGGTAACAGCTTCATATGGCGTATTCCTTCACTGGAGATATTTATGATGATTGCGGTCGAGCGGTGCAGTTTATCTCTGCCGCCACTCTTAGCTTGTGATATCTTGCCTCTCTGGTATCTACAGCAAATATTCTTCTGCCCAAGTCGCAAGCTTCGCTGTTTCTGGTCCCAGCTTCACGGCTAAACGTTGGTGAAATAATAAACGTATAGTGAAATAATCTCAATTTACGGATCAAAGCACCAACTTTTCTGGAGCTTCTGTTTTCTGCCATCCCTGTCAATGACCGCCGTTAAAGATTTTTGCTGCCTTTTATGGAAAAATCCGCAGAAGTAGTAAAAGCATGTTTATAGATCTAAGACCTCAGAATGCTAGACTGAAAAGAAAACGTGACTTGTCCTTTGGTAAAAGTTGACACCCAATGTCTACTCAATATCTTTTGGATGAACAGAGTGCTAAACAAACTCCGAGTAGAATTAGCTGAGCTGTGGCCGCTGCACTAAAAAGTTTGCAAGACCAGAGTCTACCTCGGTGACCAGAGCAAGTCCTTATGAAACAAGTTGAAGTCGTCGTATTCGGTGAGGTCTTTTAGTGGGAAGATCTCAAGCACGCTAGCACGGAGCGCAATATGGATCGTTTCAACTCCAAGTGTTGTTAGCACAACACTCTTAGCCTTACGATAAAGAGTAGGCTATCTCATGTTTGACAAGAAAGAAACAAGTGATTGCCGGAGAGAAGTCAAACTTCCTGGCCAACCATCATGAGCTAAACGGAGAAGCCACGTCATATCTCGTACAAGCTGCTTCGGAAGTTTGCAGCGTGGTCAGTAGTGAAGTATTTTCAACCGTGAAACAACCTAACCAGTCGTGACACCTCAGAGTCCCAATCAGGCCGGAACATGTAGTAGACTGCTCTTCAGGACCGACCACATTTTTATACGGTAAAGTCTGTCGACACCTATCACGGTCAAAAAAAGTCACTCCTGGGTTGTTCTTCGGAGGATGTTATGTACCCGAAGAGTTTGTGGTGAACCTACAGGCCTTTTAACTTGACCTCAAAGACTATGTTTCTTAAGCCCAGAGAAAGGGTAATATGATCGGAGAAATGGTAATTTGGCTAAACGAATGGGAGAAATGCAGTCTATAAGGTTTAAAACAGGAAAAGAGAAAAAGAAATCACCATAGAGAGCAGTCGCTCCGGCGGTGCACTATGGAGGGGTTTTTCGCTGTAGTATGCACTCCAACTTCTTGCTGAGACTAGATATGTGCTAGTCACAGCGAAGTCTGCCTGGCTGACTTTAAGCCCTTCTAATGTGTGTTTTAGATTTCCTATGGATGGAGTGCGCGGGAATTGATTCATTTACGAAACATGATTAAAAATTCCCCTGACAAAGGCTTTGCATGAGAGGTAGATTTCCAGGCCTTAGTTCATCCATGAAGATGAGTTTCACCTACAATTTATTTACCTTACAAAGTTTAGAAAGGGCAGTGCACTTTTCGAATTTAGGGGTTTTGAATGACGCTGTTCTGCATGGCTTGTTTCTAGTAGGCGATCCTTTTTTTATGAATTGGAGCCGGATACATTTAAAAGTCTTTCTTACAGACTCACTCATTTTTTCGGCAGGTAATAAACATTCATTTTACAACAACAGAGAGGTCTGTGGCATTTTAAGACAATCAGAGGAAGGTGCCGTGTTTATTGAGCTCGGTAAGAAAATCTAACTGGCTTGGAAAATCGCGCTTAGCATCTTCTGACTGGATGAGGGTAATGTGGCACATGGAGGATAACCTTTGGAATTCTCTACCAGGAATCCACACCACTTGATTCCATCCTAATATGCTGACAACCCTGTCTCCGGGAATCCGTTGTTTGATGTTGACAGCGAGTTTCCAATTTCACAGACCACTTTTCTCGGGGATACAAGGAACATCACATGCAGGCATAAAAAGGAACTGTTCGTGTACAGTCAGTTGTGTACGAAAGGTGGAGCATATTCTGTAGACTTCAAAGTCACTGTCCACATTAAGTCGCGGAGTCCATAGTTGCCCGTCTTTGATCATTTGTGTGTGTGCGCACGATTGTGCGCATGCGCTCAGTTAAAGCACTGTCCACGTAATCATTGCTTAATTATCAGCCGCCAGAGAGTGGCAGAATGCACACGACTTGGTGCTCAACACACTGCAGTGATATCGCCGTATTTATCCCGTTTGAAAGTTGTGTTTGCAACAGGACAGCAAAAGCCAACCATAAATACCAGGTATACTGGATCGGCACAATCGAACGGAAACATAACATGGTATTCCCAAAAAAGTCACTTTGCTGTCAGAATAATAAACTATGACGGAATAACTTGAAGTTTGTTCAGCATTCTGTTCCCTCTTTATTATGATTGCACCATCCAAGAGAAAGCAGTCGCATGTGGGACTCAGCAAGGGATGGAATAATAAGCCAACACTTGCGAACGTACGCAGTCACATTATTGCACCGGAAGCAGTCCTGATAAGGGAAAATTGTGTAAATCGCAAACCGTGTAGTAAAGCACGAGACACACACTTGACTGATTATGTCGAGCTGGACTCAAGAGATTCCATTTGAGTTTAGACAAAGACACCACGGTGTTTAAGGAAGAAGCTCGTTAACTTGTTACAATGTCATCTTCAGTCACTCGTTACTAGGAACAAGTACATTACTTCTATGTATCTGGTATGTTGTGAAACGGGGTCAAGGTCAGTCGTCGCGTAACCAGCTTCCGAGACAGAATAGGGGCTTGTTTATTTAGCACCCTCGTCAATAAATGAAACAGATTCCAGGAACTTGGCCGATTGTCGTTCATAGATTGAATCATAAGAACATAATGATCGCTTCTTTGGATGAAGGTCTGCTTTCACTGCTTTGATTGTATGTATTCAGGAATGTTTTTGTCTGTTTACTAAAAATCGAGATACCAGCAATGCCTGTTAGCTCGCAGTTCTTTTAACGCCCGATAAGGGTCTAGTAGTGCTTGTTCATCTCAACATATGGCAAAATAACCATTTAATCGATAGCAAATACTTTGATGTAAATGATTTTTCAGGCACCCGAAAATTGTTGGCCGTGAAGCCGACAATACAGAAGCCGACAGTACAAACGAAAAAGTCTAAAGCCACAAACACTCCTGCGCCTTCAAAGAAGCCTAACGAAAAACAAACAGTAGCCAAGAATGCAAAACAGGTAGTTTCTAAAAAGAAGACACCTGAAGCTCTCAAACCGAAACCAGCTGCTCTTTCAATCAAGGCCATCCATAGTAAAAATGCTGAGAAGAAACACCAGCCATCCGACGAGTTGAGTTTGCACCACTTTTCATCACTCCGCGAAAGTACTACACCAACTCCTAAGAAGAAGCACATCCGTGTGGTGGGCACTATCAACGACCATGACTGTGATGGGATTCCAGACGATATTGATGAAGATATTGACAATGATGGCCTTCTGGATCGCACTCAGGATTCAGACTGGGACGGGGAACTCAATCACGTCGACCTGGATGATGACAATGATGGTAATTTTATGAAATTGATTGCGCGTGAAAGTGAATGTAGTATAGGTGGCGAACCTCGAGTGGACCATTCAAAAGTTGGTCATACCACTCTAGGAATTATTTCATTACGACTGCAAGTTCCTTTTCCTAAATCGTATACAGAATTTTCAACTCGTCCTTCAGGCGTCTTGCGTAGCCACCGAGTAATAGAAATTCAATGTACCTGAAGAAGGTCAATTTCGCCGTACGGACACCAACATTCACTGCCAGTTAGAAAGTAATTCATTTACCGAATGCCTCTGCTATTCCAAAAACACCCAACATAAGTAGCTGTATATGATGCGGTTAAGTGATACTTTGTTTGGTCTGAAATTGAGAGTGAACAGTTTTAACACTGTAGAAGTGTTTAAGAGCATGATGAACCGGCGTTTTTGATTTGAAAGACCGCAAAGACTTCAGGACTGTCTTCACAGACATTGAATAGTGCTTTTTGTTCGTTCAGCCGCGTCCTTTTCTGATTGACTTGTGAGACAAGCGAACTCCACCTCAAAGGACCCCACAAACCCTTCATCACTTTCGACGAAGGCTTAAATAAACACACATTAATCGGTAGTCACGTACAAATATTGTTTCACTCAAGAGAGATACAATGAAAAAGTGTTTCCGAAGTCGTGAAAATGTGACTTACCGATATGTAGAAACAAACTTGTCTGCATTATGTGTGACAGAGGCAGACATCAGCCAGGCTTCCTAAAGCCTGACTATTTAGGGTTGCATGGGGTCAGTGGGTTAATCTCTGTAGCCAAGAACTGAGGCCTAACATTACCTTATTGCCTTATATTGCTCTTTTTGTGCTGCATTCGGTGTACTGTTAACTGAACCTTTTGACTTACAAAGGTGGGAAAATCAGTTGATGAATGTTCGTTTTTCGTTCAAACTCAGCAACAGAGTTATACTGAGTGCGATTTCTGAGCGGCATATTTTGAAGGATGTTTCCGTTGTTTCAGAACCAGTTGCTCGACAGCTTCCTTGAAATGACGGTGCATATAATCCGACATTCTGTCACGCTAAGTTGAATCTTAAGTCGAAACCTAATGAGCTACGTATAGGCAAAAGTGTTTTTTGGTGAGGGGGAAAAGTATCTTGATTTATCGAATCCCCGGACAAACATGGGATGAATTTTGGTTGACAATCTCAAAAATTCGAGACTGGCTTAACTGCCATGTCGAGAAAATCATCGCTATCAAACGCTTGAGCATTTCTCTTTGCAACAACGCCCTCGTCCCTCCTGTTCTGTACTATCTTCGTTCATACCAAATCGGAAAACACAATAGATTGGATTTCGGTTCTTATTGAAGGTCATCAGCAGCTTATCTCATTGTTGATGTAGCTGGGCAACGCATGAACAATCTCATGACATCAGCCCTTTTGACCTGACTATGTAGTACAGAAAATAATCACTGAAAGTTTTCATCTTTAGAAGTAACCCAGTCATCTAGTGAACTGAAACTTATCCACTTCGGCTTGGATGTTTGTGTTTACTCGAGAGAGATTGCAATAAATAGCCTCCAACCAGCAGAACTCTCTCTTTGACAAGTGAGTCTTCCATCAGGAGAAGGTTTCGCGGTAATGTCCTCTGGTTTTGATTGGAATTTTATTTTGTCGGGCAATTTCGCACAAACCACCACGTGGAGCTTGGCTCACTGGTATTTATTTGTTCTTCAGGGATTCCCGATACAGAGGATGATGACGCCAATGGAGATGGGATCCTCGACTGCAGAGTGGACACTTCTGACCATGCATTTGTAGTCAGATTTAAGGCAAAGAAGCGATCAGCCGATAGTGATATGGATGGTATCCCTGACGATATGGACAGAGATGACGATGATGACGGTATCCCGGACATGCTGGAAGACGAAGATGGAGATCAAATTCCTGATCTTTTCAAACTGACATTGAAAGACAGTGAGTCTGTAGAAAAATTTCATGGGCAATCTGACGTACATCGTACATTTTGAACGTCCCCGCAGAAATTAGGAATAATCCTAGTGTAAATCAACACAAGGATTGGAATAAATAAGTCTTTGTTGCCAAATAAAAGGAAAAGTACTCCTTCCGGTGGCTTGCATTTTGAAAACAAAATGAATAAATAAGCTTCAATTCTGCTTTCAGCGTTGTTTTCAGACGATAAGACATATCCAAAGCTATATCTTTTGGATTATCTGGAGGAACGTTTGGTTATTCGCAGCAGCCACATGGCGATGTCCGGTCGTTTAGCATTAGTCGCCTTCTTCTGCAGAATGAAGTTCAAATAAGCTTCCAAAGAGTACCGTAGTCTATGAAGCTTCGTAGTAGATTCATAACCATGAGCTTTTGGTGTTTCCATTTGTGATCAGACACACTGTGATCAGATCACACACTCTCCAGGTACGCCAGCTTCGAATGTACAGGTACCAAATAATGAAACCCGTACTTGAAAGCGAAAGGCACACAAGCGCTCTTGGATGTAATATTTATTATTGCACAACGGAAATCTATTAAATATGGCCGTGCCAAAATGTCCATACCAGGATAATTTACTGTTATTATTGAGCAGACATTATTGTCAAACTACCAGATATTTTGTTGTTTTGTTTATTCTGGGTGTTAACAGGATTTGTATAACTTGTGCTTACATCAGCACCCCTTGTACAGTCCTTCTATAGTCGTGAGCAGTCATCCTAATTAGTCCAAACAAGAGCGAGAGTATTGGACTAGAGTCTTCCTCATATTAGGGATCATCAGCAAGACTCTGGCCCACTGCTTATACTCTGTGGTGCGGACTGACTAGAGTAATCGCGTCCGGAGAGGAGGTGGACTGTTCGAAAGCGAATGACATGAACAGGAAATTATTCATTTGCATAGTTGTACATTATTTGGTCATACTGATATAAGCTGATCGAAACCACCTTGACAAAAGTTCAGGTTTGTGAATAAGCGATAAAATGTGGTGTAGATCAGTCTACAATCGTTGTAATGGAACAAGAAGCTATCAATACATATTAATTGTTGCCAGATCGTTTCTGTTGTTTTTATTCTCGTCTAGCAGAGTTGTATGTCGACAGGACTTTGTGCCTGACACTGTTGGTTTTACGACTTGTTTCGTAATGCTATCGGATCTTAGGCCCCAAAACACAGTACATACGTTCCCAAACCGTCACCAAGGGGGAGTCAATAATTGCGAATATGTCAGGTGATGAGCACATCTTTAAGCGGCATTTTCTTGAGTGGGACTTTTCGGCATAAGAAGCCCCAAATAGCACGCTGCAACCCTCAATAATTTCCATCAACCAGATCCATTTACGGACATGCCCAACATATCAACCAGGGCGGAAGGTGGTGACCATAAAACGTGCAGGGAAGCCAGCTACTTGCATAACCCAGAGATATGCCTGTATTGATCGGTACCGTAGCACGTTCGATGGTACGCTCCACTTCACGTGACCCTTACATGCATCTGGTCTCCACCGCGCACAGAAAGTGGGATTGTGATTGGCTGGAGATGAACGACCGCCTGGGCGTGGATATTTCAAAGTGGGGAAAGAAGAAAGTGCATCATCGATTTTAATATCAGTTCGAAACGTGTGCGCTATTTTCGTTTTGTAGCAGGCACGTGTGTACCATACAAATGTTGAGTGAATGATAAAGGAGTGTTCAAAAGTGCAGGCATACGAAGGTCGGAGGACTATTTTCTGGTCAATTATTATGTACTGGTTATCAAAGCATCTTTTTTCAAATAGGCGTAAAATTCAAAAGAAACAATTAAACTTAATTGGAGGAAAGGCCTTCAAATCAACGGTGGTAAACAATTTCAGATGCTTAGAATAGGCTAGTAGGTCATCTTCGTTTCTGGTGAGCGTGATTGAAAAGTAAATTCACACACTAACTGGCTGTAAGGAAAGTTGTGAGTAACTAAATATGAAATAACGTCACGTACATTTCAAATGTTTGTAGTGTCTTTAAATAAAAATGCTACTTATATCCAGATTCAAAAGGTCTTTGGCTTTACAAGCTAGGTTTTGCCCCACCCCTATCTAACTTTAGTTATTCAAACCCAGAATTAATGAACTTAGTTATCGGAGCCATCTGGTGGCTAAATCGGAAAAAAACTAGAGAAAACCTACTGATTCAGATGGATGCGGCAAACGCAACATCAGACTGGTGGTTCTACCGTGTAACAGGAATTTCACTGCTTTTTAAAAGAGTGTTCAGAGACTGGCTGTGAAAATTTTACAAGAGAGAGGAAACTCCAAGTTCGTTCAGCAAAATGTTTGCATAGCCTAAAGTTAGACCTTTGTAAGTAATATTAACATCATTGGCAAGAACAGTAGTGTAGTAAAGTTGTTATCATCATTTGTGCTTATTCGTAATAAGTACTATGCCAAATTTCACTGATTACAATGGTCACTAGCTCCGGGTACTATGAAGGATGGTCAGTAATCTTCCAAGTTTCATAGAACGGATCCAGTTAAGTGGAATATAGTCCTCTGACGATTGCCTTTTTGCCTTGTGTACCTACCCACTTATTGCCGCACCCAGTTACCTTATCCATACGGATCAACTGGACGTGCATTTTGACACACGCTACTCAAGGAGGAGAAAAGAAGGGGAAAAGGGAGATGGCGAATAAAAAACCAAAACTGTTCCCAAGTTCAACAAAGCTGGAATTTGTGATTCACAGTTAGTCCGACAGCTGATGGCCATAATGAGGTGGGGAAATAGTACAGCGATTAGTATTGCCTATGGAGGGGAGTTGCGCTCTTTCAACTCACCTAACAAGAACAATCAACCTATCAAGAGCAATCGATTTATAGTAGAGTCGCCTATAATGAGACTGAAAATCAAGTTCAAAATGCCATGTAACAATCCGGGAAACCGATTACACTAGACAGAGAACCTAACGATTCAAGATCTGCAGCTCCGGAACTCCAGAAGTTAATAAGCCTTCCAGCACAGAGGTACCTTTTTCGGTGAATACGACTTGTATCAAAAAATGACCTGCCCAAAAAAGCTCAAAATTTGATCACAAAATAGTTCCGAGTTGGAAAATTCATTTGCAACACACATTCGCTCTCATAAATAACAGTGATAACCACAGGTTGGTAAAAACGTGTAAATATACCACAATATGAAGACAAAGGTGCGTGGAACTGATTGCTATTGACAACCTACTTGGTGCCATTGTCAACAAGAAATCGAGTATGGACACCAGAGAAGGATGGTGAGCACGAATTTTTGGATATCAGAACACTCTACTTACAAGGCACAGGAGAAAATCATTTAGGCTTTCAGTTTAGTTTTCAAGTCTGAAGGTTTCACATGCAAGATCTATCCTGGGATGCTTTGTACCAAACAAAATCTTGGATTTTACAATGAACATTTTTGTAGGAGAAGCGTCATCATTTTCTGTTCAGAACTGACGGACGTGGTTAGCTAATGTGGCAGTCATTGACACCTAATTTAACCGTCCTACTGAGATCTACTTTCAAACATTACTTTATTCTCAGTCGAATCTGAAAAAGACCTTCATGAGCTTACCAAACGTATGTCCCGCTATGGTTGGCACGATCACGATTGTGATGGCATTCCTGACGATTTGGATCCAGACGATGATAATGATGGGTTCTTCGACAACAAGCAAGTAAGTACCCTGCCCTATTTGCTTATGGAGCCTTTGTATCCCAAAGCAATCCGATCTTATCCCTTATTTCAATCAGAGAGCAACACACGATGGAGTAAGTTCGTTTTATGATGTGAATAAAAAGACGAACGACGTGGGGGAACATTCAGCTTGCGACATCTTGCTCGGCAGTTAATTGTTATGCGAGTTCCACTGTATATCTACTGGAGAGGTGGCACCCCGTTTTGACTTAGCCCGTCACAGTGCACTTTTCAGCTGAATCCGGCACGGGATGAAAGATGCCACCTGCACTGAGCGATGCATGCAAACAGTTCTACTCCCTGCAACTCGCTGTACCCGAGACTGAACAAGTGCTGGAAATGAGCAGAAGTGGGTAATTTAAAAACTATCCACGTAACCAACTGATAATCTATAACTGTCAAATTAGCTTGAGCCAGCTAAACAATTGGAATTCTTACTGTATGTTAGAGACAGTCTGGGGACCCGCATTACTCTTTATAAGCACGTATGGCTAGCTAGCGCAGCAAATAATCAGGTTGTTCTGTACAACCTTGGCTACAACAAGAGGCTTCGAGCATCGCTGTGTGCTAGACAGTGTCCAGAGTGGTACACTAGTCAATTTCAAAACCGAATGGAAAAAACAGTTGGCACGATGGTTTCTAATTGAGTTAGATTGAAGGCTTGTATTATCAGTAGGCCGAGCTAAGGTTGCACCCTGTAGGTAGCCAAGGCTTGGTTTGCTCTGTTCTATACGATGGTGTGGCACCAAAATCATCTTGTAGTGGAAGTGCGCTCACTGTTTTCATATGGGTACACTACATCTGAATAAATGTTGTTGTTGCAACAACTATGAGACTAACATAGCACTCAGTCTTTAGTCAGTGTACATGGATTAATCAGATTGCTTGAAATTCTGAGCTACAATTCCATCAGAAACTTCGTTTTTTTCTCTCGGAAATTCCTCGATTCCCTTCTGTCAATCCACAGTAAATCGAAGTGAGTTCTCTCGCCTACGGATTATGCTTCTAACATTTACTCATTCATTACTAGTGCAAAACCGCGAACACAGTGGCCGGGATAACAACAGAACAAGGAGAATGAGAATGAAGAGACACAAATTCCCTTCATATGACGTTACTCAAAGAGTTGATGAAAATTCTGGACAGCCAGCCAGCGACTTCGTCTTACTAAGCCTGTCTTATGTGTTCCAAGAAGGGCAAAAAGGGTGGCAGACTGTTTAGAATTTCCGTCGATCTTATATATGAAGAAAAACACTTCGATATCCTGAATATCATTCCAACTTAAACTCTAGTGGGTTTCTATGCAGCGAATTTGGTTCAAGAATATATATCAAGTTTTGGCTGATATAAAAATCTGCTTTATTTCGGAACGATATCTCATTAGTTGAAAAAACACCACAATACCTTACTGATTCGCACCATTCTATGTGAGTTGTAGCACTGGACTACATGCCTCATGAGGCAGTGCTTAACTTTCGTCTAAATCAATCGACTTTAGAGAAGACAGTCTGACCAATGGGATTCATACCAGGGTTGTTTTGAAAAGCTCACCTATGATTTGTATCAGTGTAGTATATAGTTATCACTCTTAATTTAAGACCCAAATATTTATTCCAGCTGGCTTTTTACCGCATGCGATTAAAAAGTCAATCAGCTTGTCACTTCTGTATTTGTTTGGGTGGTTCTGCCACCGGTGATTCCTCTATGGAGTAGTGACAATTTAAACATTCCTTAACAATGACAAACTGAATGGAAATTTTCAAGATGAGTGAAAGCTTGAGGTCTACATATCTTGTTACAGATTTTCATTGTGGAACATTTGGATGCTGAAAGCTGCCTGGATCAGTGGAGCTGGCTAAAACAACAGTTCCTCTAGATAATGAGAGAGTATCCTGTTGTAAAGGACCAGTGCGTGTTAATTCTGTTTATGTTACGGAATAGTAATCCACAAACATCTGTCAGGTCTGTTTCCCGGTAGATCTGTAGCAAATCGGCTTAACTGTCGAATTCTCGAGTTTTACACATATTTTGAGACTGAAATATGTTACACTTGTTTGACAGTGTCGGCAGAACTGACTTTATTGCTTTGAACAAAGCAGCAATGAACCCTGACCCCTCTAACTTAGTTTTGGGCTCGTGAAGAGGAGAAAATAGGCCTCGGTTTTGTTGGAGGTTGTGCAAATATATAACAGTTAGGTGGCTGGAAAATGTAGATAACTTTGTGGGTTTGCATCATAGTCCATCACAGTTCTTGTGTCAGTTGATATACACAGTTTTTTCGACGTTTTTTGTGTCTGAACAGTTGCTGAAACGACTAATACGCAATCCCAGGAGGATTAGACCCCACTAAAAAGGGCCGTGTGAACATTCGAAATTTTGGATTTCCCCCGTTTGAACGCTTGGAAAGTCCTGATATATGAAATATATCGAACGACGCGCTGAGTCCTCTAGGCGTGAGGCAGCATCAACAGAAGCGTAAAATGGGAAGGGTAACGCGATTTGCATGAGGTGGTCACAAAGTTCATAATATACAATCGCTGGTAAGCCAAGTCCACGAATACACTTAAATATTCAACTACAAGACCAAGTGCTTAGTAAACGGAATTTCATATATGAACTCCCTTTGGCCGCTTAGTAGAATAAACCTGCATATCACTAAGGTAGGTGTCCAACCATTTGCAAGTAAGCTGTCGTGACCGTGGATGAAAACGTTGGCTTTTCATTTAATTTTGCAACCAAACTAGTCGAAGGAACACAGTAGATCCATCCCTTCATAAATACCGCAGTCCATGTTCTCCCAGATAGTCATCACTGGAATGACTTCTTGGGTTATCAGCTCAGAACCGCTAAAAGGAGAATCCGATAATGCATTTGCTGCGCGTCTTCTTTAACGCAACTAGAGTAGGAGAGTAGACGGATGGTCAGAAGCTGAATGAACAGTGGACCTGATGGGCAAACACCAAAAGCCATTCTGATCAGGCTGAAAGCGTTGCTGAAGTGAGCAAAATTTTGTCAACTTGAAAAAATTAGACTCACGGTCCAAAGAATAATTACCTAATCAAGTTGAACCCACTAGTCACGGACATGCTCTAGCAGTGGGCCCAGAAAATTCGATCAAATGTACACAGAACTGCCTTCTTTTAAGGAATCTTATGTGGATACGTCCGAATTCCTACGCTAAAGCCACAAACGATCATACAACATATTGTATGATATGTCAGGTTTATCGTACTTATAGGTCAGTAGATTCGCCTTATTGGCTGTGAATCGCTGCTCAACTGAGGGTTGATGAAATAGTCTCACTAAGGCCACAAATTTTACCTGACGCTGAACTGAAATACTCGATACTTATATGACTTCACCAGCACAATGGAGTGCACGATGGGTGTAATATTTTTTATAAGTCGTCATAGTAACCACTTCCCAGTCGCATTCTTCGTACCATGTGCAGCCGGAGATACCGTACGCGACCAAAAGTTAAAAACGGAATTCTCATAGAATCCCTCACGTTAACAAAACGTTGTCCAACAATGTGTATTTTGTTGCAACTAGCAGTCACCTGTCAAAAGGATAAATTATAAGTTTTGAACCCCAGCCATGCCCCACCATGGGTATACGTTGCCAAAAGGATATGACTTGGGCAGCATTCCGATTAACTGAATAGGAGCTGATGAGTTTCAGCTGTGAGGAAAGATGGGCGATAGCGAGTTTTTTCGTCGTGATTTATCTGAAGAAAGTGTTGTAACCTGCTGAAATCCGGAGAGATTGACGGGTAAGGCCACCGCTTTGGTACAGAAGACTTCGTGTTGGTGCTTATTGCTAATACCATAGTACCTGGCCGAATAGTACCTATCAACAGACTGCGTTTTCGCCTAGTAATGTTACTCCCTCGGTTTCACATCGGCTTGCACCTAGAAATTAATTCTGTTTCGCACAAACCGCTATAGTGCACCTACTTTACGCAGATGCCTAGCAGATCCGCTTCGGATGCCAGGCAACGTAACTAGGATGTTCAAAACGCTGTTCTGTACAGAACAGAGTTAAATCCAATATTTTGCATATAAATACCTGAAGGCGATGGGCTTGAAACATCAGAGCATTAATTTACCAAATGTGGTTACCCTTATTGGATCCATCGGCAGGATCCGACAGGATCACTATAAGCATGATAGCTATCTAAGTTTAGTCACTCTGTTCATTAGTGGGATATGGGCTGCAACGGACCTTCAATTCCTTCCGTGATGACGACACCTAACGACTTTGGACCTGCAGTCCATAAAGTATTCGCAATTAAGACAGTAATCTGTACTCACATAGAAAAGAAATAGCATAATGAAAATAAAAACTGTTTATCCATCATGGAATACTACGTTGCAACTAAAATGCCGATCACAGTAGCAGAGAAGATGGCTATCCGTTAAATCTTACTCCAGTTTGGGCTGACCGGAACCTACAAGGGTGTTGAATGACCAGAAGAAAGTGTTACTCAAACTTTGGTCTACCCCTGGCAAAAATAGCTCGAAGAATTGCATCTGCATCGAACTACCTAGACTTGTCATTTGCGCATTTAGAAGGTAGGATGAGATGAATTCCTGCACCGGACGGTACCCAAAATAAAAACAAGTTGGATTAAGGAACTGTGTCGTTTGGCCATTGTGGTTGTTGATTAAACTATTTTGGGGTGGACGTTGCGAACTGTCGAGCTGCATTTAGCTTGAGTGAAACTACTGGAAGCATGCTAATTTGTAGAAAAATTGTCGTACTGGTTTGCTAGTAAATCTTTCGCATTTATAATGCCAAAGCATTTAGAACACTTCGTCGGAGTTCTTGGATTTAATAAGTGGAGATACAAGCTGCTGAGTTTGTATTGTGAGTTAAAAAACTATTAAACAGCTTAATCGCTCTAGGTATTGCCTGGTTCCCAGGCTTGAGTAGAGCAACCTGTTGCCCACTAGTAACCTAACAGGATCTTCGGGGACAGTTGCAGTATATTTCTGCATGAATTACACTAAAAAGGTTCAAACAGTGATTATTTGATGCGGTTACATGCCTATACTCGTCCACTTACCAGAGAGAAGTGGATTCAGATCCAGATTTCAGATCCAGACGCCTTTTTTGAACTTCATATCGACAGGCATATAACTTCTGACTGGAGACCACTGTCAAGGTAGACATGAACCTCAGTGTGTCTTTTGGAGACTTTCAATGGTTAGTATAGAAAAGCCACTTGGTAGAAGAGGTTATCATAAGTTGAACTCACCAGATAATCCTCCTAGACGTGGACGGCCATAAGAGACATAGAAGACACAAAAAGCAGGTGAAAACTTTAGGTTCCTTAGGAAAAAATACATACACCATCAACTGTGCTCCTCGTTTTGACGAAGAATGCACATTACATACCGCACTTAAATGCTAGCGATTTTTGGATCCAAATTTCCTAAAAGAATCCTTAAAAACCTTGCTATAAAACCAGCTTTCGTGAAAAAAGCAACACTGTCCCTGGGGCTACTGTTTCACTGACGGTCCTGTTTTTTTAGTCCAAGTAAGCTAACCTGCCAATTCGCTGTGTATGCGACGGGCCGAGTCCAAATGCAGGCCACATGCAATCGAGTAAATGACCACTCACCGTCATCATCATCATCATCATCATGGACAACATGACATCAGTGTTAAACACTGATGCTTCATTGGCGTACAACCATAATTTGTTTGAAGGCCTTACGGTGGAGAAAAGGTGGACGGGGAAGGGACTTAGTGCTACCTCACTACAATCATTTCGAGATGCCCACACCTCCAGACACTCATTCAGGCAATCTGGATAGAAACTGACAACAAGAACACCATTGACATCGCTTTGCAGCCATATCTTGCAGCGCCTCCAATCATGCGCAGTGGGGGTCACGCGGTTCCCACCCTGGAAGGCGACTAGCACCGACAGCACCTAAACGTTTCTTGATCTCTTTCATATCCCTCTGCCAGGTCAAGGGTTGGTCACCTCTCTGCTTCCGCTACTATGAATTGGGCACGGAAAACAGCACTCTTTTCGGCAAACGATGGTTCGGCATACACAATACATGGCCTAAGCAGCGCAGCTTCTGGTGCTGAACACATTCTTCAATGGAAGCCCTCGTTGCACAATCGAAAACTCGCTTTCTAATTGCCTCATTAAGCATTCTCCGACACTAACTCACACGAGTTACGGTCCTGAGACTGATTGTCGAATACCTGAAGACGTTTCAGTTCCGCTGCTCGAACAGGCCAAGTCTCACGGCCATATAACAAAACTGGCCGCACTGTAGCTTGACGCACACCTCCCGTGAGATTCACGGATATACCGCTTTGACTTCATAGGTGTCTCAAATTAGCAAACGCAAACCGGGCCTTGCAGATTCGCGCACTGGCCTCATCTGTCACACTACAGTCAAAACGAACACAACTTCCAAGATACGTAAAACGCTCCACGAGTTTAAGTGTCTGTCCCAGGATTGTTTTGGCCTGTTCAGCGACTGCATGTCGAAGAGCATGGCCTTACAATTTGTGGGTGCAAAGTGCATTCCAAAGGACGGAGTGACTTCGTCAGTTTATCCAAAAGCACCTGCGCCTTCTCTCTTTCTAACACGAGACTGATATCGGCTGCATATTCCAGATCGACAAGGTTTTCGTCACAGGCTATTTGAACACCGGGGTTTTGGAGACCTTCCAGCGTTCGTCTCATTAGCTCATCCATGAAGTAATTAAATAGGAATGTAGAGAGACAGACACCGCTTTGTGTACGGATGCTTCTGGAGAGCTCTCCGTATACACTCACACCCTCGGAAGTCTGATAATACAAACTTCCGGGACATCACTTGATGGTCAAGGAGAACAGACCAGTAAACCGTGTTGAATGCGACTTGGAACTACAGGAATGCTAAAATTTTGGGTCGTTTGTACCTATGGCACTGTTCTAGCAGCTAACAAATTGTAAAGGTTTGGTCAACGCAATCCCTACCAGGCCGGAACTCCGCTTGCTGCTCTCGAGTCGATGTTTCACATGCTATAAGGCGACGAAGCACAAGTGACGCCAGCAGTCTCGTTACGACCAGGGTCAGGCTAATTCCCCTGTGGTCACCACACGCAATACGAGCCCTTTTTTGAAAACGGGCGCTATCACCGACTCCCCCAAGTTGTCTGGGACGCTTGTCTTTTCCCAAACGGAGGCAAACAAATCAGACACCAGCCGACTGAGGATTTCACCCGAGCCTTTGAACAATGCGGGTGGGAGGTCATCCGAATCAGAAGCTCGGTGGTGCTTGAGAAAACATATGCAGTCATAAACCTCCGAGACCGTAGGGGGTTTCACGTTCACCCTCTAGGGTTCTACGTCAACTGTGGACTCCAGATGAGTGGGGGCTGGTGGGCGCGATAGCTGCTGTTCGAAATATTTGGCCCACCGGTCGAGGCGCTCCTCTTTACGTCGGTGTTTTCGGTCACAGGAGATTTCAGAGGATCGATCGTATGGATCAAATGAAATAATCTTCGGTCATTGCCGGCTTTCTGAGTCTCTTCCATTTCCTTGGCTTTCTGTGTCCGTCAGACTACACAGTCGGCTTGCACGCTTAGTTTCACTTGACATCTGATAATTTATCACGTCAAGTTATGTTCGGGACCGACTAGGATATTTCTCCGAGATTTAATGCTACTGTTTGGTCCGATATCCAGTGCTTGGTTGAGCCTAGTAGCGCCGTACCACAAGCAAAACTCCCAGCACTGTGCAAAGAGACGGCGATCTCATCCCAGTATGAATTCACACCTTATGGTGGAGCATTTGGAAGAGGCTGTAGAAGACTATTCTGGTAAGTTCATCTAACATCCAGATCTGCCTGTCTTTCAGTTGCCAGGCGATTTTTCCGCACCTTACGCGGCCCTGGAAAACAAAGGGAGAAGCGACTCCGGACGAGTGCGTGGTCAGAATCCACAGGTGTATTCCAGAACGACTGAAAGTCAAGTATATCCGCACCATCGGTAACTGATAGCAATGTGATTGATTTGAGTGCGTGGCCCCCACACCTTCGGATGACACTTTGTGGTCAGACGACTTCGGCTGTTTCGGAAACCAGTACTGCATTAAGACAGCCTGCGATCAGCACACAGCTGAAGAAATCGATCACCATTGTCCGTACGTACCCAGTCCAGTCCATGTTGACCACCTAATTGAGTCTCAGATTCGCTAAACCGGTCCACTTTTGCATTCAGATCTGCGGCAAACCCCACTATACCTGAGCTTTTAGCTAGCCGAAGCAGGACATTCAGGGCGTCATAAAACTTGTCTTTGTTGGTGTCCAAGCTAGTCATTTGGGATGTAAGTAGATACGACAAACTGATCTCTATCAAATTTCCTCTTGTGAGACTCCCTCACAGATGTTATCAGACGATCCGCACGCAGCCATCTATCAACGGGTATTCAGTCAGCCAAGGATCCTTCCGCTCGGTGACTACGGACGACACGAACTCCTGTACACTTAGCCGCAGCAGTCCCTGCATCGCGAGAAATGCACAGCCGGGAGCGAGTAGAGAGTGATGGGGTGGTTTGCTCAACCACTGTGCTTGCATCTTGAATTTTTTTCTGATACTTAGTACACATCAATGCCAAGCGAGTCCAGTGTGAGAGCAAGGGCAACTTGTTGACCTGCTTGCTTCAGAGTGCGGACATTGAAGGTGACCAGATACACGGGGCGTTGAGGTTCGGAGATTGATTTCGAGATGCCTGAGGATTTTGGTGCGCAGTTTTTGATTGCATAACCGTTGCAGGACGAATGGAGTCGTCAGTCTCAAGTGCTGGGCCTACAAGAAGAGAGTTAATAATGCGATGGGGAGAGGGGGATGAAAAGTATGTGAAAGAGAAAGAAGAGAGGCGTCAGCAGTAGCACGTTTTAGCTTACACGGCTGATGCCACCAGGCGACGGATGATTTGGCATGAATTCATTTGCATATGTGCGATTCGTGGTTGTACGTGTGCTGGAATACTGCCAGGGCACCCAGACCTAGAGGGGAGGACGTTTTGGGTCCCCAAACAAAACAATTAGCTCAAAAGCCTGACCACAAGGCAGCGGCGTTTGGCGGTAAATGCAGATACATTACCGTTTTTTACGGAATAAGTCGTCACACATGTTCCAACCTTCAACCTGGAAGACCAGGAGACCGTATTCTTCAGACCATTGACTAACCTGGTATAAGAGGCTCTGCGAGTGTCACGCGGACACCCCCAATTTAGTTGAATGGGTCGCTGAGGTGCACAAACTGTCACACCACGGTAAGGTCCAGTCTCTTTCCGACGGAAATGGCCAAACAACAACATTATCCGGTCATAATTCTAATTGTATAATAATTCTACTTATAATTCTACTTATTATTTGTCCACGGCGAAAAAGAATCGTGATTACAAAAGATTACTTGTGGATTAAATAAAAGGAGGTTTAAGGCCAAGTGTGATCTGAATCTTTTCTTAAAATCTGGCAGAGATGACTGATAAACGGTGAACTATTTGTGGACATACGCACTACTAGTGGGTTAACTTCAGGAAAGAAGTACCGCACAATCGTTCTGGTTAGCGAAGTTGCCTGGGTGCGGCACGATTAGACAGTGTTGTAGGAGGTTTTAATGAAAACGAAGGGACGCCGTATCTTCGGTGCTTCATTCTGTGAGGGGATGATCCTTATTCAAACACAAGTTCATGTTTATATCATTCTGGTTTGAACAGTTGTCCTTCTATCTTGACGGAATCAAATAAGATTGATGTGTGAGTGCATTCCTCTAATCCTGCAACCACCTAAAACTAAGCAAAATACACAAAGTGTTTGCAAGTACAAAGCATTGTCGAAATTTACCGACAGACGACCGCGGCTTTCACTTTATTTACTTGGAGCCACCCAAAGAGATACGGTCCCGAAATGAAAGCTTCGTTCAACCATATCGGATTTAACATTAATATGACAGCATACAACTGATTCAAAATCCCTGTTCATTCAAAAATATCTGCTGAGTATGCTACTTATGTTTCTACACTGGGTAAATCTGATAAACATTCGATTCAGTTATGTCAGTGCTAGAGTGAAGCTTGAAGCACGGAGCTTCGAAAGTCTAGTGGACTGGTGTAGCATCATGACCAAACTCGGCACCCCAGAATTACTCGTGTTTCAGATGCTGCACTTTAGAGTTATACGTCGTGGCTAAATTGCAAACTCGTTTATAGATAGATGGGCACTTAGATAGGTAGACAAATAGACAAATAGATAGATGGATAGATAGATCGATAGATAGATAGATAGATAGATAGATAGATAGATAGATAGATAGATAGATAGATAGATAGATAGATAGATAGATAGATAGATAGATAGATAGATAGATAGATAGATAGATAGATAGATAGATAGATAGATAGATAGATAGATAGATAGATAGATAGATAGATAGATAGATAGATAGATAGATAGATAGATAGATAGATAGATAGATAGATAGATAGATAGATAGATAGATAGATAGATAGATAGATAGATAGATAGATAGATAGATAGATAGATAGATAGATAGATAGATAGATAGATAGATAGATAGATAGATAGATAGATAGATAGATAGATAGATAGATAGATAGATAGATAGATAGATAGATAGATAGATAGATAGATAGATAGATAGATAGATAGATAGATAGATAGATAGATAGATAGATAGATAGATAGATAGTAAGTAGCCCGATGAACAATATGTTGATTAAGTAGCTAGAGATGGTTGCCTGATGTAGGACAACAGTACATCCTACACGCCAAGCGAAACCAATTTTCATACAAATGTTTGCGTAAACTTCGATCAGTTTTCAACCCTTTCGGTAAGCGGTCATATGCTGAATTTGTCCCAAACGAGGACAACTTTTCTTACCATGAAAGGACTATTTACGGGACGCTAGCTGGATGTTGCAAAGCGAAAACCAATGGTGAGTGGAGATGTAGCTGTTTATTGGTTGATCCTGGGACATTTATTATCGTGGGCTTCCTAATGTGAACATCATGGCAAATAAACCTGGGGCGAGAGTGTGTTGTGACAATGGGGATGTACAAAAAGTTGGTGGGAAATTCTGTCATTCTATTTTCGATTTAAGACCAGTCTCTCAAAATTCTCCCCAGAAAAACAAACGTTAAATATGAAATTGGCTCCGAAACTCTAGGAATCGTGATTAGTTGACCAGCGATTTTCCACAGATGTCACAAATTTTCCATCACTCTAGAAATGTTAAAGCTGATAGCACCCTTACATTGAACTCTCTGAAGAAGTTGAATTGTATCTTTTTACAAACAGCTATTGACCTAAGGAAATTAATTTCGTTTTGATTTTCAGCTAGGCCTTTTGGTCATTCATTAGTATGTGGCCTATGTTTATTCTTCGAGATGCAGTTCGACTGTTTCTGTCAAATATGCAGCGGAAATTAAATGGGTGTACTCTTAGATGCATTCGACGAAGCTTTGTAGCTTTTAAGATATCAAGGACTGTCGCCCATGAGTTAGCCCGTGTTTAACCATGAGTGGAATATCGATGGGTAAGTTTATCCATACGTTCAAGTAGTCAACATTAATGCTACCTGAAAAACCTTTCCAAAACAAAACGTATGGTTGTACTTCAATAACTAATATTATTGCAGACAGGTTTTTTGTCTTCAGTCAAACATCTCCATGAGTGAGGTGCGTAAATTCATGAAATGCGGATGCCGTTGAAATTTGCCCCAAGATAGACTACCGTGAAGAAGATCTGATCCCCAGAAGAATTCACACCAAGCAGTCCTCAGCAAGTTTTCGTAAGATTGCCTACAGCGGGAATATTCACCGACTGCTCCTTGGACATTCCATGATTTTATTACCTAAGGATTTTACTTTCATAAAAAGACAGCAGCTATTAAAGAGTACAAGGAAAGCCAGGTGACAGTGTGGCCGTTTTGTGACGACGTGTGTGGAGAACAAGCTAACGCGCACATGCCTCATAAACTATTAGAAGCTTGTTTACCCAAGATGGCCTGACTGGAAAATGGCCTCATTTCAAAAACCGAAGAAATTTTGTCACTGCGTGATTCTGTTGGGTAAACGTCTATTTGCACATCCCTGTAAACCGTCCGCTAGAACACTGACGGTATTCAGTATGAAACTACTGCACATTCATAGCGCACTTTTGTGTTAGATACCCGTTTCAATAAATGGTATTACCAGTGCTGGTTGGGACAGGATAAAATCTGGTTTTTGAAGTCTGTATGAACTTTTAGTCTACATCATGTTTATAGCCAGTGTCTGCAAAGAATGCTGGATCTGGAGACACTGAAAAAATGACCGAGTACTGCACAAATCTATCAAGGAGCAAAGAAACGGCTGTTTCCGGGACGTTTTTCGGGATAAACATGCAATGTTGCAAGGGTTTCCATTAATGGTCGTCGCCAGTGTTAGATTGCAACACCTCGTATGCTCCAAAAAATTTGGGAGTAAAGTAAGGTTTTGAAGGTTGACCGTGCAAACACAAGCAAAACATTTGATGTAAAATCTATCAAGCTCGTTGACCAATCACAATGTTGTCTTTGTACCAAGAGCCATGACTTTTGTCGGGGATCAGATAGTTCAGCGCCAGCTGCACTATAGCGATACTGCGAAACACCCGGACAAACAAGACTGAATAGTTTGTCAGAAACATCCGGGTAGGTTTGTAGGTTTGTACTTGTCTAGAGTTTCCAACAATAAGCTGCACAGACATTACCGCCCATCAGAAGAGACCTTCGTAATTCTTTCGCTGTTGTTACTTACCTTAAATGATGCCAGCTTGATTGTAACAGGGATAGAAACTTTTTGGATGTTCCATTGATCAGCCGGCTCCAATAATGTCCGTGACAGTCTAAACAGAGTGATCCGAAGTCAAGTCAGCAGATTTGTTGGTCGATTAGTTGACACATCGTGTGCGGCAAATGTGGTGGTGATCCAGCTTACCCACATTAGTTCTGATTCCGTTGACTTGTCAGTCAAGTCTATACTGTCAGGCAGAACACAGCCGAACTGAAATCAACTAACTTGTGTCCCTTGAGTAGCTTCCGTTGAGAGTGCTCAGCCTCCGGAGTTGGTGTTTGAATTTGATTAGTTTAAGCGGCTTCTCAGTATCGCCGGATTGTTTACGTACTGTTTTATTGAGGAGGTGGTCACATCAGCTTGTCAGCCAAAACACCCACATAAACTGCTTATAGTGAATCCCTTGAAAGAATCTTCCTAGTTGTTATCGCAAACGTCCATGAGAGAACTTCAATTATTTGCAGACTGAGCTCAAGGGTGAAATCAACCCATCAAGCTCCCAATTTGTGGTACTTTTCCACTAGCTAGAGTAGTAACAATTTTAAGTAAGGGGCCGGTTGGTCGGTGAACTACACACTTGATATTATCGAACGGAAGCGACAGATCTATGCCCTGGGCAACCTAATCACTACTAGAGCACAATCCATTATATTTGGAACTGTTTGTACAGTAGCTAGTTAGAAATGCTACAGTTATATAAACATTTTTCTGAAGGGTCGAAATGTGGCTGTCCAGAATGGTAGGTCATCTTAATCTGCAAATGTTGTTTCTTCTTATGGTCTTCCAGCTACAAGGATCTAGTCTAACTATTGCAAATAGAGCCAATTAGAAGGAGGGTATTCCATGGGGAAAAATTGTAGCAAAAGAGTGTGTCGAACTCGTACGTTTTCACGAATATAATGTAGGAGCAACGACTGGTTGCTGTCAATTTTCACACTACCGACCTCAAGTTGAACCATTTTACCACCCAGATTATTGAGCGGACCCTCCTTACGCTTAGTCTTACAACGGTAGAACTGTTCGAAAATGTAAAGACGCGTACGTGTGTCCGGAAGCAGCATTCGAAATATTTCAAATGGGCGTGGTACCCAAGAAGAACAAAAGAATACCACATTACAATTGCAATGCCATCCTGATTCCCAGCTTTAACGTGTTTGCTTATTGACTATGTACGTCTATTTTTCGTTCAGGCTTTGTCCCAGTCAGCTGGAAATCAACTGAAAAACAGCGGACCATTATTAGTTTGTTCTTTCTATGAACCTCTGCATTTTGGCTGTAACACACTTTGTGTGATTTCTTGGGGCTGCACAAGAATTCGCGGTAGAGAAAACTGTTTCACGAGTGCCATGACTGCCATCAAGCTGAATCTTACAGACGGTGACGAAACCAAGTGCACTAGTTGATCTGGATAGGATGAACCAGGGTCTAGTCTCAGCAACTCCACCTTCATGATGCATCAGGATAACGTCGCTGCGCTGAAAGTCTTTATAGTTATATACTTATACTTATTATATTTATATATACTTACGATTTCCTTGTGGGTTATTTGTTAGGTCCAAGAAGAGCATCACATAATAGAGCTTCATGTGCGACTCAGTTGAGTCTGCTGTTATAATCGACTGGTGCGAAAATGAGTGTGTTTCACGAATTTTATGGAACTTGAGTCCAAGTAGAACATGAGGTTGAAAACCTGGGAATTGCACCTACTTGATGAGCCCCAATAACAGCAAAACTGGGCTGTCGAAGAGTTTTCAGCAACCTTGTGAGTAGTGTACTTTCAGTAAAACATCGAGTTGACTGAATCAGGAAGTGGTCCTTCTGCAGCACATTCGGTCAAAGAATATCATGAAAGAGAGTTTAAGCTGGATATTAGTTGAGTCTTGCATTAAAACCAAACTGGTTTGAAGGTGAATGTATTTCGAAGGCTAAATGCTTATTGGCCCAGGTAGAACATAAATTCGACGGAAACTTGGGAGTTGAGCATAGAACGACGTCAGGCGTCGTCGGCTGTCAAAGAGTTTTCAGCAATTTTGGGTAGAATGCTTCGTTCAGAAAAAAACGTATCGTTCTCTTGATAAATAACCTTTCGATTGCGGTTGACTACAAATAATCTATAAAGGTCTACGTGGCATGCAAGGTAAACCTGGAGATAATCGTCTCCATATCACTGAGGAATCTCATGGGATACAGAGGATTTCTATCAATGAATGATAAAAATTGACCTATTTGCCTTGCCGTTGACGGAACAACCAAAAGAACATCTTCCCACCAGAGACATCAGATAAAAATATAGCTTCACTGCGCTTGCTCTGCAGAATGACAAAAACTTTTTGCACTTTCCTGCCGCTGTTTTGGTGGTCATTGCTCAGGCGTCTTGGAGATATCGATGTATTTCATACCTCACGAGTAATGCATTGATTTTTGGAATAATGCTGTATTCAAGTATCTCATTATCTGAAGAAACTTTGGAAATTTAGCTACCAACAAAAGTGCCATGGTGCGGGTTGGGTAAATAATGGTAACACTCCTAAGTATTTCATTTCTAATAGGAGTCAAGTTAAATGTGTCTGATCCTCCCCGAAGATAGTCATTCTTGTACAGCAAGCGATAAACCAAATGGATCTGTCTTTATAGTGATCGCTTATGGGTTTTTAATATGTCCATCGGAAACATTCGGAAACTGAAATATGGCTTCAGTAATCTTTAAGGTTCGGGATGGGGATGAAAACTGCGCAGTTTTTGCTGCGGATTCAACGCTGTCCTGTTCTGCGGCAACAAATCTGCAGAACCGTTTGAAGACAAATATCTTCAGTGCTGTAACGATTGCTGATCAGTGGAGTAAGTTTGTGTTATGATATTTTTTATCGCTTCCAAGCTGCAGTCAGAGACCACATGAGTTACGTCAGTTATACAGAACATGTCCCAGAAGATGGGATGAAAATTTCAAATTTCTTGAAACGTTCGCTCCGCAAAGTTTTGCTCACCAGAGGTACCAAAGTCATATCAATAAACAGCTAGCCAATAAGAAGTTTATAAGGCAACTCACCAACTTAAATCCATTTGTCGATTGTCACCAACATATTTTTTGTGCAACAGGACAGCGATCGAGACGGGATTCTAAACGAGTGGGATGAGGATGACGACAACGATGGCATTCCAGACAGTGAAGACCCAGACTCGAATGGTGACGGTATTCCCGATTGTATCATCAAGGTAAGATTTTATTCAAGAGTTTGTTTCAAAAAAATAGCAAAGAGAAAGAAATCATGACTTGATCAATATTAGGCTTTCTCAGGGTACATCTTCGAAAGCTGAAAGTTAAAACGGGCTGGCTGAATGCCTAAATTTAGTTTAACAGTGAGATGTAAAAGTGAAGCGTTTGATTAAAAAAAGCCTCAGTAAGCCTATTGTGGCGCTGGATTTGGTGAAGTGAACACCATATGTTCATTGGAATACGAAAATAAAAACTATTAGTGTTCCAAGTGTTCCAAGTTCTGATTGTAGTGTGACAGATGAGGCCAGTGCGCGAATCTGCAAGGCCCGGTTTGCGTTTGCTAATTTGAGACACCTATGAAGTCAAAGCGGTATATCCGTGAATCTCACGGGAGGTGTGCGTCAAGCTACAGTGCGGCCAGTTTTGTTATATGGCCGTGAGACTTGGCCTGTTCGAGCAGCGGAACTGAAACGTCTTCAGGTATTCGACAATCAGTCTCAGGACCGTAACTCGTGTGAGTTAGTGTCGGAGAATGCTTAATGAGGCAATTAGAAAGCGAGTTTTCGATTGTGCAACGAGGGCTTCCATTGAAGAATGTGTTCAGCACCAGAAGCTGCGCTGCTTAGGCCATGTATTGTGTATGCCGAACCATCGTTTGCCGAAAAGAGTGCTGTTTTCCGTGCCCAATTCATAGTAGCGGAAGCAGAGAGGTGACCAACCCTTGACCTGGCAGAGGGATATGAAAGAGATCAAGAAACGTTTAGGTGCTGTCGGTGCTAGTCGCCTTCCAGGGTGGGAACCGCGTGACCCCCACTGCGCATGATTGGAGGCGCTGCAAGATATGGCTGCAAAGCGATGTCAATGGTGTTCTTGTTGTCAGTTTCTATTCAGATTGCCTGAATGAGTGTCCGGTTACTGATGTCATACTGTCCATGATAATGATAATGATTTTCCAAGAGAGAACCGTTTATATATGCGTTGAGTTAGGATGTTATAAGCTATGAGAAGGAAAACGGAGCAGATGCTTGAACCTCGACTTAACCAGCAATGATATAATATGGCTAACATCTCATGTTGATATTCTCTTTTAACTTTTATTCTTGAAAATCGATGAAGCACTATCAAACAGGTGCTTGGAATTTTAGTAACAGCCAAGGACGTCCACGTCGTTTTCATAGATATGACTGGCCAAACTGTAGTCCACTTCATCTAAGCACAATGTTAGTCTAGGTGCACCTGATTGTCCAAAGCTTAGTACAGTCAGCATTGCACCCTATGTGACCAACCTGTGTCATCGTGCGGCGAGATGGCTGAGTGGTCAGAGTGCGAATTTACTAACCGGAAGGTCTGGTTCGATCCTGACCCCTGCATCTCGACTTCTCCTGCCTAGGTTTGGGCAACCGGGCGGTATCCCAGTCCTCGTGCTTCCCTCGGGTGGCATATCAGTTAGGCAACGAAAGGGTGTTACAGTTGAACCATTTTTTGTGTGTCGTTTTTTGTGCGATTATAGGCATGTCTTGGCATTTACAAGGTTTGCTAAGAAAATAGAAAAGATCGTTCATCGCTGCTAGGCATACAGAACTAGGATGCATTTGTGTATGGTGATTTGAATCATCCAGAGTTCACTGTGGTGACTTCATCCAGAGCCACTTTGTCACCTTGTGCAAACTATGCGTCAACTGATCGCTTTCGCTCTTCGCATTGCTGTGCAACTACACTTGATTTTGAGGTCACATCAGAACAAAGCACCAGAACGAAACAATGCAATGCATACTTGTGCCACCAGCACCATAGAAAATAAAAGCCGAATTATTCGGCCATCCGAGCAACAAGTAAAAAACGAGTTCGGATATACAGAACCCCGAGCTGTGTCAACTTAACTTGAGCCAGGAGGTATGGGGCAATTTCACGTGATCGTACGTGGCGGCCAGCTGCACTCTGAATATTCGACCATGCAGGTTAACAGTCAGTTTGTCAAATCAACCTATACGGCTGGGAAAATCCCCAACCGCTTTTTGACATATGCTGGAACCTGTGATGTGTTTGTATGTTACATACACATGAAAACGCTGAAAGTGCTGCTACTGGAACATGAGGCGACCTGGTGCAGCACATTCAGTTGCCTGGAAACATCACAAACGGGAGATTCAGCTTGGTTCCAGGTGAGTCTCTCGCAAAAACCAATTGATTTGCAAATGAGTGTATTTATCGAAATCGGTAGTTTTTATTTGAGCAACGTTTCGCTTTTGACACAATAGCTTCATCAGGCCAAGTGAACAAGTCACCAAGTCGGCTAGGTTATAAGACAGACGGGGAACCAATCAGTAAGTTCTCTTCAGATTATCACAATCGGTCAGTGATGAGTGTCAATTAATGGCTCTTGTCGGCTAGTGTGGTTGCCAAAATCTTGAACTGATGGGTTGGAGGAGTTTTAAATTTGTTCCGATCGGCTCTTGTTCTTTAATCTTCTAGTTCAGGGTGCTTCAATTGATGATTCACCTCGGGTACCACTGGTAGATTTTCCCTGGTCGTCGTGGGCTGCTGCACTGCTGACTGCTGCACTTCTGATCGGGTTTGGTTCCTTAATCTTCCACTTCAATGTGCATTGATGATTCACCGCGGTTACCGCTGATAGATTTCGTTGGTCTTTGTGGGGTTGTGATTGCTGCGAAAATTTAGTTGGGGGGAGGTCAAGTGGACTGCTCCTCCTTCTGATGACCGCACACCAACACATGTCAGCTCGACTGATCCAAGACCGTTCTCCACACTCTTGCCAGTTCCACGCCTTCTATTCTATTACCACTAGGATGCTTGGCGATTTCTACCGCCTCAGCCATCAGTCTCTGTGATGTGGACCGTAGTCCTCGTCTCAAAACCTCAACATTTTCTAAATCTATTTTGTGCCCCGTCGTCCCGTGTCCTACGCATGTTCTGCAGTTGCCGAGACTTTTAGTAACGCTCGATATTCATCTGCGTTTCTCGGCGGCCTGCTTATTTTCCTCTTATGTTCTCCGATTCTGGTTTGAAGTTCTCTGGCCATCTGTCCTATATAGACCTTAATGCAGTCGTTACACTTGCTTTTGTAGACACAGTCCCTAGTTCTGTTTGCCAGGAGAGGATCCTTCAATTGCATCAGTACAGAGCGCAGTGTTTCCCTTATGGAAAACTACTCTTATGTTGGCTGTGTTTAAACCCCTTCGAATGACCTCTGATGTCCCTGGTTTATATGGAATAACAGCCGTCGTTTGGGTTTCGACACCGGTACCAGCACCCATCGTAATTGCGCCTAATCAAACTAGTTGGATATCCACTACCGCGAAATTAGTTCTTTACTTCAGTTTAGGCCGCTGTCCGATCAAATTCTGTGCACAGGGCTCTAACACACTTAAACATTGATGAGACAATAGTAGCGAATACCGACTTCCGATGGGCAGACGAGTAGTTCAAAACTGCCCCAGTATCAGTTGGCTTCTCGTAAACTGTGGTATTTAGTTCCCCCCGACCTGGTATGTCATACAGTCTAAAAATGCCAGTGTACCCGAGGTTGACTCTATCTCCATACTAAATTTGATATATGGACCCAGTTCATTCAGCTAGTCGCAAAACTCACTAACCTTGTTTCGTTTCATCACGACGAAAGTATCATCCACATAACGCCAGAATACCTTGGGTGGGTTTGAGAATCCGTCTGGAACATTAAGGAGACGGTGGGTTAACCATCCACTGATTTTAATAAATCACCCATTTTCGGTATGAGCGGCGTTAGGAGAGATCCAGTTGAGGCTGCCGTGGATTTCTCTTTTGAGGTCTTTCTTCACTGCTTGTGCAGTGCAGGGACCAGCCCTTAGGGTACCTGGGCTGATAATCAGAATACCGAATTTCTTCCCCTATTGAGCGAATTGAAACAAAATCTGCGTTGTCCGGCCATTACGCAAAATGCGTGGAACCCGATTTTTCAAGCACAGTCATTGCGTCGTTTTTCCTGGGACTTCTGGCTAATTTACACTTTAATATATCTACCCTACACCTACCTGAATAATCTCAAAAACGGTGAACACACTCGTGTAGCTGAGCTTTAGTGACCCGACCAAACTTTTATCTTGGATGTCGTTAGGAGTTTGTGCTCACTGACAGATTGTGGAATGTAACGATGCATTACCGACGGTAATATTCAATTCTTTCACAGTTCCCAAAAAAACAAACTGCAACGTAAGTGGGATTTCATGTATTCCCCACAGCTGGCAATACCCCGGGCAAACAAGGAAACCAGAGATTTCGAAGAACATTTTTTGTTGAGGGACTGCAGCACTAACCTCTCTGGGACCACATCAAACATTTCTTAGTCGTATTTAGCCGATAGGTCGGTCGGCCTCTTTGACGATACAGTTTTTCAAAACGTCTAAATAAACATAATCGTATTGAAGATGGGGTCCTTATTGGTAGAGTCTTTAGTTAGATGGAATACAGGATACTGTCATATTCAATATGATTTTGCACATGACCTAACACATTCTAAAATCAAATATGTTTTCATGATTTACCCATGACGTGAAAAGAGAGTCAGTTAATCTATCTGTTTCAATGAAATCCAGGTTTTTACCCGAGCCATAAGTATGGCGGCAAAATTAACAAACCATAGGAGACAATTTGTGGCAAAGTTTTGTACCTTCAGGGTTTCTCTTAAGCTGCGGCCTACTACGAACTTTGCACACAAATATTTTAGTCTGTTCAAGTCGTCTGAAGCTTCCCCAGCGTAATCTTTCGAACTGGTCTTGAAAGTTTTGCTACGGCGTAATTCTCTTCCTGGTTTTATCTGCATATAAACCACAAGTTCTTTCGCTTCTCCGCTATATTAGGATACTGATGGCGATCGTATTCCCGACCACATTGATACTGATGATGATAATGATGGTATCCCCGATTTGCATGACCCTGACCATCCCGCATACAACTACTTCAAAGATTCCGATAACGTAAGTACACTTTTTTAGCTGGATGTTATAGGTGTAGAGTATAATTAGAGTTGGGCAGCTCCGTTGCCAGTTTAACGGTGTATACTACTGATGAAGCATGCGAGTAGCTTGTTATCTAGTGTCCAAGCTCCGCCCCCGTATGTGATGAAATGTGAAGTTTATTAAAAAAACTGTGGAACTGCTTTGCATTTATTTTTGTTTAATAGTCAATGAATGTCCAGGAAAGTTCAAGAGGACGCATGAGAATGTTCAGTTTTAAAAACTGTGCAGATGAAATGTTTACTTTCATGTCTGATGGCCTGTAACTGCTTATTTCGTCTTTCCTACTAAGTTTGCACCGAAGAACTTTGCTACTTTCTTATGTATGCACTATCTTCCGGAACAGAAAGCTTAAATATACCAGCCTTTCTCTACCCAGACGCGTGGGTGTCCAAAAACCCTTTCGACGTTTTTGACCAGCATACAGTTGTTGTACTTCGGCTGACACACACCCAACACGCATTCAACAGAATTTGAGTTGGACCAGCTATTTCGCAAGTGGAATTAGTAGAGCAAGGTAAAGCATTTACGAATAGTAAATGCCACCAAATGAGCGACTCTGAAATCACGTGACTAGTAGATATTATAATCTAAAACTATTTAGACGCTCTATAGTTTAGTAATTTTACTTCATGTGACCTCTACTCAGTAAACTCGAAAACTGCGCTCCTTTTGTATCAGGTGCATGGTGTTCATATTACCAACTGGCTAACTGTAGATTAAAGGCAGATGGTTCGATAACCAGATCAGGGGTCGTGAATTGGAACCTCTTTCGGTACTCTTGATATACCTACTGCTTATAACTCCTAGTAGGGATGAAGCAAATCTACAGTACTCCTGAGTAAACGTTCACCTGGTCAAAATCGACCAACAATGGTTAAGACTAATAAAAAAGGGAATTATTTCGGGGAGCCGTGTGAGGCTGATAAGTTATTGTCCAACCACGTGTCTATGCAACCTTAAGGTCTAAAATATAGATGATAGTTGCAGTAGAAAGAGCTTGATTCCTATGAAGTTTGACGTATTGACCTGTACTTGATCAGTTGGCCTAAAAGTGGTTAAAACTTGACTCAGATATGCTGTGTAGAGCAGATGGGATAAAACGACTGATTACGCTGCATCGTAATACGCCGTACAGTTTGTGTGTTCCCAGACATCTGCTTTGACAATCGCCTCATCGTTCGACCACTACGGTTATCTCCAAAGGAGCAGACCAATTCACAGGCACACATGGAAGTTCTGACAAACTGTTTTCCCTTTACTTCTTGCCTCATCAGAGGTGGCTGGTGAAAAGTTTATTAAGGCATGCAAATACTCCAGCAACTCTTTTATTGCTTTATTTTACCAGTTTCCTGGTCAAAACACCGTTGATAATAATGAGCAGGTAGAGTAGCTTGGATTTTTCCGCCTGTATAGTGTGCTTTGGAGGTCTCGGTAAGGGATACTTCGCCCGAAATTTTTCCGGGTAGCCAGTTTGTCGAAACACACTTCTTATAAGTTCCAACTCCTCGGCCAACGTGTTGGCTGAGCAAATTTTGACTGCCGCATCAAACAGGCATTGAACAGGTTTCCGTTTGTCTAAGTGGAGGGCAATGCTACACAAATGGATTTACCGGCCTGTTCACTGTAATGGAATCAGCTGGCTCACTGTGCCATTGCAAAAGTAAATGGCGATAGAGTGAAAATCACCGGTAATTATGCCACCGGACGGTGTGTCAATGATGGGGAAAAGTTTCCTTTACCAAAGCGAGCTGATGGGTTGTAATGATTCTTCGAAACCCTGATTTGGGAAGACACAAATATACAGTCAACTCAATGTCTGCTTCAATGAAGGTCAATCATCACTTTTAGAATTTACGCATAGCTTGAAAATTGAAGGGCTTCGAGAACCTAAAAACTGAACGCAACAACCATCTGAATTGACTTGTGAAGTATATCTTTTGGTTCACCCGGATACTGATCGTGTGTCGACATACGTTTCACCCGGGAGCATGACAAACATTCCCGTTTGGTTTCACTAATGAGCTGGAAAAGATCGTCAGTCAATTGGCAGGACAGCTCCGCATCAGTTTTCAAGGACCAATGAGATCTGTCCACATGAATTTGCTGGCACTTGTCTATTGGTCCACTTAGCAGTAAATGGATCGACCACACAAAACATCTGGGCAAGCCCATCAGACTAGCGCATTGGAGAACTGGGTCAAGAAGTCTAGTCCACTTTCACCTTTCTGCAGGTGAACGAAATTTGGTGAAATCATGGTTTAAGTTACAGGGCTTTGCGGCGGGAAAAGCTATGTAATTCACGAGGACATTCCAATCAAAATGAATATGCTAACATATGTCAACAATTCGCTGGAACAGTATGCCAATAGCCACATGCATTTGAGTATAGAAATACACTAGATCACCAAAACTGCTTTTGGGTCCAAATGATTGATGCGAGGATAGCCAGTCATCTCAAGGAAACCCATTACAACAAAATTTCTGCAACAACAAGAGTTTTTTTCGGTCCACAGTTAGTTAATTGCTGTTTGCTTTCAGTTTATTCGGTCACGTGAATAAGCTGATTGAAATTTCATCCCTATTCAACCAACAGCTTTTTCCACTTTGGGACAGAAGTTGCCATTCCAACTCAGTGATTGACTCCGATTTCCAGTGTTCTTGAATACCCTTGATTCACACGTGCTGACGCAACACGCTAGTTATGCATAGTAATCCTCAGCCAGCGTAAACTGTTCTATCAGGTACTAGTGGGTTTTTCATCCAACCAACTACTTGTTTCTTGAAACTGCGAAAACAACAATGGTTACGAGAACTTCAAGGAACATTGAACTGCCATTTGCTGCTTCACCCCAGCCTTTAGTTGGCATTCTAGTGGTGAAAGATCAAAATAAATGTTTGGTTCGTACATCTAACCAAATTAATCATGAAGGCAATTCCGGGCGAAAAGAATTCATCTAGTGGGTTGGCGTACCAATCACACTTGGGGCTTTTCAGCACTCATAGTTTCTTCATCTGAGAGTTAAATCAGTCAATTGTGGGACAGAAAAGTGTCTTCTTCTTGGTGCTTGTTGCACTAAAGTAATTACGGTTAGAAATGACCCTTGCTTTTAAGATTATCTTCTCAATTAGAATTCTTCTTCTCGGAGGTTTTATCAGCAGGAGATTTGTGTATGAATCACGGCGAACAATCCCCGCCATATTTCTGTGGACTTTATATCTCTGGGGAGGCCACCATCCAGTGTCCTAATATATATGATTTTTTCAATACAGAGTAATTTCACCTCCCAAAAATACCATGAAAATAGTCAAAGCAAAGTGCTACAGGTAAAGCAGCGTGTTGAAGACTTAGTAAGTGTTCAAAACCAAATCGAATGCGCAGAAAACAGCCGCATCTTAAAACCAGAAACCATTTATTATTGGTTGGGAAATGCTGAGTCTACCCTCACATTGTAACGGTGACACCAAATGGACGTCTATCTCCCCAATGCTAATTCTGCGTCCCTCCGGGCGGTATCATGCCTTTTTATTTTTCCCTTCTTGAAAAACGTATGTTCCACCTATCCCTCTCATAAAAAAGTGTTCTGTTTGCTAATGTAACCATAATACAAATAAGCGATCAACGTAGATTTCAGGTGTGCGTCTGACTGTACGGCTTGAGTTTAATCTGAATGCTGTTCTTAAGAAGCGCGGGGGTACTAAAAAATGCGATACTGCAACTATTCATAGGTACGAAGGAAGCAAAATGAGGTGCAGGGTGGTTGTGTGTGAATAGATGAGAGCGATGAAGATGAGATAAGAACAGGTTTTGCCAAAAGTGAGCAAGGCCAAGGTTACACACTGTTACTGCACCTTAACGACAGTCAGTCTTGTTCGGTTGTACTAGTCAGAATGACCGTGCAAGGCCAGAGACAGGGCCGAAGAAACAGGGCAGTACGCGCCCAGTTGGTTTGAGATGTCACGAGGTCTACGGTTAACTGCGTCACCTTCGTCCTACCCAAGGGATTTTTTACTCAGCCGTCTGGTCGGTAGGCACATTTATGGGTTTCACCTTGCCACTCATATGTTACTGGGTAGAAAAATCCCCGTAAATATTTGAAGATGAACAAACCGTCGGCTGCATTCTCGTTTTCGGCCTAAGCGACTCAAAATACCACCTTTCAAAACATCCAGACAACCAAACTTTCTGTATGAAACCCACAGAAACCACTCCTCAGAGGTGATATTTCCACCATTTTCCACAGTAAGGAGCTGGGTGGCTGCCGTAAAATCAGCATTCTTTCGAGTAAACACCTCAGAAACTCGTAGAAATTCAAGGAATATATGGGTAAGGTATTACATCTATACAACGTATCGCGACATCTCAAATATTGTGCCAAGTGAAACATGAGGCGACCCATTGCAGCACATTCAAGTGCTTCAAAACATCATAAACGAGAGATTCAGCTGGGTTCCGGGTGAGTCTCCCATCAAAACCACATTGGTGCGCAGATGAGTGTATTTCGATAATTTCGTGCAATTTGGGTTTAAGTACAACATAAGGTTGATGGAAACTCTGAGACTGCACCTACTTGATGAGCTCCAAGAAGGGCAAAACAGGTCGGAGGCTGTCGAATAGTTTTCAGCAACCGTATGAGCAGCCAATTACGTCAGTGTAACAACTCTTCAAAGCATGTACTTCAAACGACCTAGCCAATTCATGGTCAAATGTGAGCCATTTACGTGACACAGGGCAGTACTATGCTCACTTACATTCATACAGTGGGACGAATCGATCCAGTCGTTTCGACACATGCGTTCAAAGCCTTCGGCAAATTTGTGAGCAGTCCCCTCCGCGACTCCGAAAATCTTTTTGATTGTACTTCGAACTCTCAGAAAAAAATATGATTGGTGCTTCAACGCACATATCTGACCAACCGAGTTCAAATTGAGCTTCCGTTTTGTGGAGAATTGACCTGTCGCATCGAAAACATTCATAGCTTGTAGAATTCACGACAGTGACTGATAAAGGAAAAACCCCTTTGACCTTGTCACTTTTGTTCAATGTTGTTTACGGCAGCGAACAATCACTTGGTTTATCTTCTCTTTCCTCTAGTTGAATGTTTAGATCAGTAGGCTCGTTTCGAGTTCTGTAAACATATATTCCGGGAAACATAGATTCGATAAAGTCATGGACTGAAATTAGATAAGGACTTTTTGCTCCTTCCTACTCTTGCTGCTTAAACGTCTTCTTCGGCCCAGCAACTTCATAGTTAACATAAGGATTTGTTCAAAACTTAAGACGCCATCGAAACTACACCAGCTAGCTAGCTCGTTCGGTTCCTAGTTTATCCTGAATTTAAGTACAATGTCAGTTTTATTGTTCACTGAGTTTCAGTGCTTCAGATTTAAAGCGTAAGTTGGCGACCGTTTCTACTTGTTTTGCATGTGAAGCCAGAATGAACATACTCATCTGGTCATCATCGTCATCATCAACATCGACATCACCATCTGATAATACTGGTCAGCAGTTACGGTAGCCGGACTTGTGAGTAGTGGATATTTCTCGAACCTGGATGACGTTCTTTTAATTGGAATCATCCGAATTTATGTTATTATTTATGCCCCCCCGCTGGGGATTTGCCAAGTATCAAGAATTAATCCGAGTGCTCAGCCAATCTTGGTAGCAAGAGATCTGAAACTTCTGGTAGTTTATTCAAAACATTTCCATGCTACACGGTGAGTTCTTGTCTCTGCAACTTTGGACGACAATCTGCTATCGACAGCTCAAATGGGCTTTCATATTAGGAGAGACACTGAACACTACTGAACAAAATTTGTATCTTCTAAAGAGAAAAATGAACCTCATTGACAGAAACTGACCATTGGTTCATCAATATCATAAGTAGCGCTGTAGCCTGGTTTCCTTTAAGGTAGAATAATAAGCTAATGAGCTGAACTACGACAGTGTTTTGACTCAAATCTTGGCGTTAGACGATCTCCACTGGTTTCGGCCTTTATCAAAATGTGCAAAATTTATGATAACCTTTTTTTCCCTTAAGGTACGTGACGATCTCTGACCCATCCAGCCAGAGAATACGTGCCTAAATATTCACTTACATGTAGACAGCAAAAAAGACCAGTGAATGCGAACTGAAGTGTTTTAGAAGTTATTTTGGTGGTTCAACAGCGTCTTAGTGCGAATGAAGGTGTCGATACCCAAAATACGGCTTCGAAGTTGTGGTTACTTTTTCTCAGACTTATTCATAACGTGAATCTAATAACATCGAGTGAATGGTGTTCTGATTTAAAGCCCTCAGAACCTACTGTGTGCTTGATTACTTTCTATATGTTAATCCGTAGTCGTGCGGTTGTCCTTCATGGAGATAAAAATGCATTTACTGGTATGATGACAGACTTCCTACCCATGCTCAAAAGCGGTCGTAATCGTCCCACATCTACTTACTTTAGGAGAACCTATTGTGCCGTTTGTAACACATGAAGATAGATTTATCCTTCTATTGTGTTCGGTGATATTGTTTCAGCCACCAAAGTTAAAATTCGCCAAACTTTCCTCTTTGTTTCCTAACTGTAGGATGGCATTCCTGACGTTTTGGATAAGGATGACGACAATGACGGCATTCCTGACCATAACGATCAAGATTCGGATGGTGATGGAACCCATGACCTATTCCAAGATGTTGATAATGACGGTGTTCCTGACAGTATAGACGATGATATGGACAATGATGGCATACCAGATCATCTACAGGATCACGATTGCGACGGAATCCCGGACATAATTGATCCTGATGATGATAATGACGGCTATTTCGACAACAAGCAGGTTAATTATGAATGCAGTAAAGCTGGTTCCTCCTACCATCCTGTTGGATCGATAAGACTGATCTAAACAACCCATTTTTAGGAGCATAGAGTTTTGTGGACAGGTTTCACTCCGTACTATATTGCTGTGTTTGCATTCTATCCTATGCTAGGGTCTTCGTATTTTGGAATTTCAAATCACCTTGTTCTTCTTTTACAATACCCCGAAGTGACATAATGCTCAAGTACCAGGCTAAATTTCAGTTACGGTCAGTAATGCTACGGAAGACGGCTTATGACTTTGAGCCTAATGAAACAGCTGGTTTGAATTGCCGTTAAATGTCCTCCACATTTTTTCCCACAGGACAGTGACAACGATGGAATATTGAACGAGTGGGACGATGATGATGACAATGATGGAATTCCAGGTTAGTTTACCGGTACTAGACTGCTGAACTAGAGAGCTCCTCTGTGTTCGGTTTTGCCGCAGAAAAGTCTCATCCCCAAGTGAAGCTGCTTGCATGAGCATAGCAACCGGGGTAGTTCCAAAATGCACTTTAACGTGCTGCAACAAATACACAGGGGGTAAATTATGTATTCAACAGACTTCAAGTGCACTGTCCTTGCTTCATCAGTATCAGTCATATTCACACTCTTCAGTAAGGCAGACTTAGTTGGCGGGGTCTGACAGTTTACCACTAGCGGCTTAGTTTCAGGTACGCGATCGTTTTGGAGGAATCATGTGGTCTGATAACGACAAACTATAGCTAAACATGCTTCATACATCATGTCATTGTCCTGAGTTCATATGCCTGTAACCTGATTAGCCCATTCATAATTCAAAACGTGGGGGGTGTTTTAATTTTTAACGTCATACTTAGACTGTTCTTCTCTTAGTCTTATAAATTTAGAATTTAGAGCCCATATTCGTATCTTTCTATAGTCCAGGTTGTTTTTGTGCCACATAATTAAGCTTTGGTTGATCAGATAATGTGAAAACTACTGCCTCCTTCCAATACAATTGATCACATGAATTATTTCAACTTTCGCAAAAATGTTAACCAGCACAACTTACTTAGACTAAGAAAAGGTTTTTTAATTCTGCTAACCTTTTACGTGTTTGCAGACAAAGATGATCCAGACTCCAACGGTGATGGCATAATAGACTGCCAGCCGAAAGATTCCGATGGTGACGGAATTCCTGACCACCTAGACGATGATGATGATAACGATGGTGTTCCGGATCACCGTGATCCAGACTCATTGTCCTTCCTACTTTACAAGCACAAACGCTATTTGGAAGCCATTCCAGGTCAGTATTCGGTTTTGTTTCAAGATAGTTGCTCCACCGTTATTAGATTAAGGGGATCTATGGAGTCACTAGCTTCTCTTGTGAGCAATTTTCTCGGGCGAGGGACAGTCATCTCTGTCACATACTACCGCTTTCAGGTTTATATCCCCGTTGCCAAGAGTGGAAAATGACACTCTTCTACAGCATGACATTTCGGTGCTTCCTTGTAGTGTTTATAACGGGTGAAACAAGGTAAATAAGCGTACTGCACGTCCAACGGAAACTGTGCAGAATTGGCCAGGTTTTTATTCCTGAGACTAGCAGGTATTCACACACTTGGTCATCAAATGCTGTAGCCCACATTCCTTAGCTTGGTTTAGATATTCACTTCAGATTTTCATTTCAAACTTGAAGTATGGTGTGAAGGACGAATGTTAAATCATTAGAAGACTAAGCTGTACAACAATGTTGTACTACAAATCATGCTGTCACATAACAGTTTATCGTGGTTACGAAAATATAGCAAGCACTTGACCTTCAATTAAATTTTATAATATCATGTTTTGAAATATAGAAAAGTGATTTACGTCAAGTAGGGATGTATACAAACAGTCTCCTCCAGTTTGAGACCCTATTCTTGCCCCGAAATTAATTCACCTGACTTCAAGACAGCGGTTATGAAACTCGCTACTTAACCGGAACAAAGATCTACTTGTAAAGCAATTGCATCTGAATATGGGCTCAAACTGGATCACGGCCACGGAAGACATTACGTTGAGAGAAATTTCTATTTAAACAGCCAGAAGACTTTCTAAGTACGGAGTGGGTGCGAAAAATATTGATTAGGCTGGCGAACAAACGAATGTATAGGAAATTTGAACAGAGCCTCAGTACCTATCAGTAGGATGTAACTCAGGAAACCTGTGTTACCGATCAGGTGATGATACCAATGCTTTAGTAATTCCGCTGGTGTTTTGGCACTGTTGGAATAGTGGGACACTGCACGAGGTATTGAGGTACATTTCTTTGCTCACTTTATTTTATGAGAAACAGCTGATTATTAACGCTGCATTAATCTGGTAATCAGGCATACCTAACGTAGAGGTCGTCATAGCTAACTGACAGTCGAATATGAAATGTTTATGTACGTGCAGAGATCACTCAAAGCTAACCACTCAGTCTCAAGTGAATCTTTTCATTTCAACATAATGTGAGCCAGCTTTGGATAAGTCTGTTATTGGGGTAGTTAAATGGTGAAGTATCCCGCGTCCATACGTTCCTTTTCATGTGCAGCGTAAAATAGTGAAATAATTTGAATTCTTGAAGTAGAGAGAGACATTGTCAATATTTCGCATTCTATCTGTGAAGTCAATTACCCTGTGGTTCTATCTGCAAAACTGCTATTTTACATGTCCTCTTCAACAGATACTGTCGGCAATATACGATGTTTGTTGCCATATTTAATGGCAAAAAATTTATCTTCATAAAGTTCCGAGAATTTTCGTAATGGCTGGTCATATCTTTCCACAACCTACTTCGCCTACGCTCCGAATACATACCTGGCCTCTGAAGAACTTCCGTAGTTAGTCGTTCACATTCCGTAAAGCAAACGCCACCGAAGATAGGCCCAGTTTTGTTAATCGACAAAAACAAACAAACAAATTGTACACAATATTCATCTCCCGAACCATTAACAGCTAATTAGCTTGAGTTCGGTGTGGGTCTGGCAAATTCCGAAACGTTCTTTCGGTCACTGATGGATCAGCAAGGTTTCATGAAAGTCAGTGAAAAAACTACCAGAGCGAAGGCTAAGCTGGTTAGGAAAGACCGCTGTCCTTTTGTGTTGTTTGGTCAGTTAAGCCGTTCAAAACATTTACACATGTGATGGGATGAAACCGCCCAGAATGCTGGTTTATACATAGTCTAAGCTCCCTTCCAAAACAAATAGCTGTTTAAGAATCTGCTGATCGTAGTTTTTGCAAAAAATAAATCCTGAAATTCGATGATACATCTTGGTTCTACTTCAAGCTAGCGATATTTCGAAGAAATTGTTCAAAAAATGGTGTTTTTTATATAATGGGAGTGTCATACTCACAAATTTACCATTTTGGTAAGGATATACTGTAACACTGAAGATCAAGTGTTTGCTGACGATTAGTGCGGCCAACTCATGTAAAACCTATTTAATGGTTGTTTTATGTACACATCGTTTGGCCTTTAATCAATTTAGCTGGAAATGAAAATGACTTATTTTACTTTGAGGTCAGAGTGCAGTTGGACATCTTCGGCAGATGAGTTAAGCCCACTTCCCATAGTACTTCGGCGCGTACTGATCAGAGAGATCACAAAAAGATTATGGAACACACTCTTTACTGTCTCATTATTGTTCTTTCGAACTGTGCGTCTTTTCGGTTTCTTTTGCAGTAATCTTGAATATTGGTTTTAATGTTGGCATGCTAGTGTTCCCATTTTCCCTAACCACTCACCATGTTGAGGACGCAGTCAAGCCGTCCCTCAACTCAACTGTGCCCGAATAATTGATTGTGTTTAACTATGTTCGTGATAGAAATTTTGTTGACGATCTATGCAACCCCTTTCATCAAAATACAGGCGAACCAGACGAAGGTTTGTCCAGCACTTTATGTGTCTACAGTAGGTTTTTCCTCCTTAGCCTTTTCGTGCAAATTTGAACAATATTGATCGTTGACACAACACTTAGTTTTCACCATCGATCATTTCGGCGAAAAGATTGTTGTTTGCTCTTTCTAGTTTCTGACCACAAAATGTTTGCTTGGTTTGTTTTGATGAATAATCTGTTCGAGTTTAGCGTGCATATTGTACGGCTGCAGTTTATCCTGCTGGCGCTTTCACCCCCTAAATGTGTTGGTTTTCGAACCGTGAGTATGAAACCCATCACATAAACTTGTTCCATATAACCAATAGAAGCATGCTACATATAAAACGGCCAGATTTTCCCTATTGTTATCTATTACAAACTTATACCCATGCACTTAGACGTTGTTTATTCTATTATTTCGTTTATGAGTTCGAAACGCTTACTTGTATTAACTCACTGTGTAGAATGCTCCGAACTTCACTGGTTTCAAAGGTTTTGTATCACGGTTCGGCCGCCCCAAACCGCTGTTCACAGGATTTCAGTCGATAATTTTTGGCTCAACAACGCTTAGCCTCTTACTCCGCTGAGTGTCACTCAGTTCAAAATTCACAGTGACGAGTTGTGCACCCACCAAGCCACTTCACTCAGGCTTTCGACCTTGGAGGTCTGAACCATGTCCTGACCCTAGATCACCGTACCCTTACGGTTTCAGCTAACTTATTGCATAACTACAGTGTCTGTGCGTTAGTGATATCCACTGTGGACAGTGGTCTCATCATGAGGTCCCGTAGATGAATACACCGGGGCTTACCAGTGTCACTCCGGAATTTTGTGGATGTAAAAATATGAACTATCCTACATCGGTCGGACCACAGTGATTCTTCGAAAGTGTACAGAACTTACCAGTTTTCCAATCCGTGTTTACCCAACTGCGCTCAGCTGCAGTTCTCCCATATAAGTTGTCATGCCAGTACGCACGACTAGCTATAATTTGCGAATGTCTATACAGCATGCCCATTTCACCTTCCTCACTTCTGGTTTCACTCCACTTACGAACTGACTTTTCTTTCTCAGTCACACATAAAGATACAGATGGTTTGTTCTTCAATCTGTCTCACTATCACTTGCAGTCTTCCTCCCCGCTAACGTTTGTAGTTTTATCTATGTTGATGTGGTATGTATTTTACATAGTTACTTCCAACGTAACTCAGCTGGTACTCTGATAATACAGTTATAGATAAAATACACATACGAAATTTTCCTGCACATCGACTCATATGTTCCTTTGTGAAAAGTGTCGTAGTTTACATCCGTCCACACCTTTACATGATGTTGGCATTGTCTTCCTCTCATATACGAATTCATCTCCTCATTTCAGCTAACCTTGCTTCCTTTGATACTTTTCCGCGTTCGGTTTCTAGCTAGTGTAGGTTTCAGCTCAAAAGTTTGACTAAATTGCCCAATTACTTGCATCCAGAACAAATGAAAAGATAAATGCTTAGAGACAGGAGACGAATCAGTGATCTGGCACTCACCGAGGAGCTGCTCTGGAGCTGAGCTACGGTAGACGATGTCGCACTGGATGTCCAGCTGTGCCAAGTCATGCACTCACCATATGCACCAATGGCCAATTAACTGATGAGCTATCTATAACGTGTGATTGTTCGTCTAACGTGTGAGAAAAGTAAAAGACATAGCGTCTTACTTTCTGTTAGTCATGCATTACATGGAAAAACCTCAGGTTTCTGCAACCATAAACTTACAGTTGTAAGTAATTAGGGTCCGACGAATCGGCCATTTAATCTGAATGAGGTAAAGTAACAACCACCAGGGCAGTGGTCTACAACTCTTATTCCACTAATAGAGACCTCTTCATAAACAGCGACGGTTTTGTTCCAGTGAATCGGCTGATGTCTGTCAGAGGGATTGTTGTACGTCCAAACCTCTAACTTATAGATTTAAGAGTAAGCTTCATAACTTCGCTCTGTGATGGAACAACTAAGTGACTAGCTTAGACTACTCTGCATTGTGTTCCAGTTGAGATTCCAGGAACTCAATTTCGGGTAAATAGCTCCGGTGAACTCTGTATAAATGCATGGTGTAGTTTCGAACTTTAAAAAGACACCAGGTGATTAATTCGGTATTACAATTTTGTGAATCGAATGGAAAACATGTATACACAGTAAATTACATTCTCCTCTGCGCATACTGACTAGAAAACTCATTATATCTTTTCACGAAGTTTTCATTCTAGATTAACTAGTTTTGTTTCTCTGTATTTCGCATGTTTTCTATTCTTCTATCGGTGGATCTGTTTTACTGTAGCAGGTTTCCACACGAGAAAATTATGAGGGCTTAGCTACTGGTAGGCGCATCGTCTGAGGACTGTCCCACTCAAAGTGTGGGCGTGCTAATCCCTCCCCATAGTTCAAAGTGAATCGGCACTCATACCGAACGGATCGCTGTGGGTAGCCTACTTGCCGGTAAGAATGTACACTCAGTAACTTTTATTATTCGCCTTATACAGCCATTGTATTAGGTCCTTTAACTTCGAGCTGACATGGATGCTGAGGGGAAATGAGGAGTTAATTGTGTAAAGAATCACAGGATATCCAGGGAACATATAAACAAGCTAGTTCAGTCAGAGACCAGTCTTTCTTACGATGATTGTTTTGCGAATTGAGGGGATGATAGGATAGATTTCGGGATTCTCTTGCCTACCAGCCTTACATCAAGACCTCACTTTTGGCCATCAAGCAGTGAGCACAATCAAATAGTCAGTCATTTGTAGACTTGAAATAGTTTGTTACTTGGTACTAGATTTCTAGCCGCAAAACGGGAGACGGAATTTCGAACAATAGGCATGTTCGAAGGAAATTTTTGGAATTTTGCTAGCATAGGGAGCCAGCTGTTGCGAAAATCAATTCTCATGTTATTACACCATTTTGTGCCATTCTTAAATGTGTAGCGGAACTCGCACGCAACCAGGCCAATTTATTGAATGTTGACTTGGGTGACCCAAACGACAAGGATTGTGATGGAATTCCCGACCATTTGGACAACGATCAAGATAATGATGGTAAGATCGATCGGACACAGGATTCCGACATGGACGGCATATTAAACCACGTGGACGAAGATGACGATAACGATGGTTAGTTATTCCTTTAACTAGTGTATATTTCATATCTCCACAAACTAATCTTGGGAATTTCAAAAAGGCTTATGTTCATTACAGATTTTCATAAAAAAACCAGTCATAACCGGCCAAGCGGTCCCGATAGATTGATGGTTGTCAGGAGTATTAAATGCTCGTTATAACTGGGTCAGTGTTCTATGGTTGAAAAGTACAATTCTGAGATTGTATCCCTAAACTAAGGAATAAACTATGAACCAGAAAAAGGAACTCGGTGGTAGATATAAATCTAGGGAGGGTAGACTGATTCCAGATGTCCTCCTTTTTGAGTGGGACGAAATAATTATCTAAAAAGGCCTCACCGACACCGAAATTCGAATAACAAGAACAAAAGCAGTGCAGGCGTTCATTTGACGACTGGGTTTTGTCCGATAAATATGGGAACTTCCATGCCGCGTGCTGGTTGCCTAGGACTTATCGGATTTATTTCTATCCACACGTTAACATCCAGGTGATTTTGTAGGCATTTTTCATCACTTCCTTCTTCTGGATATTGATTTCTACGAGAACATCTAAAGGAGGTCGAAATACAGCCTGAAATTCATTTCAGATTCTGCTAAATCGAATCATTACTGGCTGTGACCTACGGCTAAACAGTATAGCAAAAAAGGCTACCAAACTCGTCAAATTGCGGTCTATTGGGACAGCTTTGCAGTGTCGCAGTGAGTGTGTGTTTTGCTCACTGGGGGTTTGAGAAACTTCTGAAATAATATGCCGCAGTTAATCTACCGGGAATCTAAAATGGCAAACACCTGAATTTTCCCCACTAAACGATAACGAGTTACTGATACGATCAGCGTAGTTTCATTTAAGTACTCGGTGAAAATGAAAGTATTCCAGTGACATCACATGTAGCTGCATTCAGCCACTGAATCGAGCTACTGAAGCACCCTCATTGGCAGAATATGATCCCAAACAGCAGCCTTTGGGACTGCAATTGATTTGGTATAGTCATTCTTGCTTCATACAAAGGCAAGCAGCCGCGCCTTACTTCATCGAATTTTTCAACTTTTACCGTGGTTGTGATGTTTGTCAGCTCAACACTCAAGGCCTGAGTATCTATTGCACTTTTTAGGTCTTCCTATTAGGACAGGGTGGTTTGCTTAATTTCGGATTTTTTTCCTGTGATGCTGAGTCTGCGATCCTTCAACTTCTTCCAGACCAGCATAGCAGCTTAATTGTTTTAACCAGCTGAACCTACTTAATCCCAAGTTATACCACAGGAATCTTTGGATTACTTAGGTCCCGGTCTAGCATAAACAGGGTCATACGCATCAAAGGACTCCGTTGATGCCGAACTTTGGTAAATACATCCCATCGATATTATTGACCTGTATCCCACTAATGTAGCGAACATGCAATTAGTTTGGAACTACTTGGCGTGAACCAGTGGCTCAACAAATGACGCAGTCAGAACCGGTGATGTAGTGAGCTACGCCGGCCGATACGCCAGCTCTTCACTTAGCTGATGGTACTGAAAAAATTTTGTTTTCAGCCACTTCTCCGAACTGGCTTCATCACTTGGAGAGGTTGCGAAGGGATATATCCTTGGATTCTTTTATGCTTAGGAGGACGTGTATATTCAGCGCATTATGTCCAAATGTGTAAGAGTTATTAGTAACGATAGTGCAATACAACACAACCCAAGGATTCACTCGTTCTCCCCTTTATGATGCAAATGACAGAATGATTCATTGATCCGAATTCTACTCGAGTAACCCATGGGCACATTAGTTGCACAGACTCTTAAGAGGATGAGTGGCCCCAATATGCCTTTTTTGCTGCAGTGCTCTTAGGACGTTTCCAAAGACCTGACCGTAAGAAAGGCCGCCTAAAACTTATAATAAATGCTTTGCTTTTGGTTTACCTAACCAAGGCCGGTAGTTTGTATACCTGGCTGAGCTTCGGCAGTTGGCAAATAGCTGACGCCTTTGGCTGACACGTTATGTCGTTTCTTGGCTTCTACTCAGAACATGATAAGACGTGATTTGGTTTTAGACGACTGTTTGCAGTGCAGTTGCGTATGTATTGCACGGAGTCGGTTGGTTATGATGTGCACCTTCAAGTTCCCCTTCCACTTCACATAATATGCAGGTTAAGGATGTCGAGCTGGTCAAAGCGAAGGATGTCGAAACTTTTGTTGAAAACACGTTTATGGTTTATGTGGTAAATACTGCGAAAACTGCTTCCAATGTAGCGTCTACGAGTAGCGTCTATGAGCAACTTTCTGTTTTCAAATTACACACTGATCATAAATCACAGGAATCTGCGTCGGACACCCATCATTTTTCGATATCTCTGTCCCATAAGTGTTAGTTTTTATTATACTCAACTTAGATGCATACAGTTTAGTTGCACACAGTTGCAAAAGCATTGCATACGTCATCCTTTACGACTGATATTGCTCTTCTATATCCACACAAAAAAACGCGGTGTGTTTCACCATGGCATTTTCATTGAATTCATCTGTATTTAGTGATTGATGGCAAAGTAGAAATCCAATCACGAGCTACATACTGAAACACTTACTACAAACTTCCTCTGGAAGAAAAAGGGCGTTGGTTTGTTTTAACCAAGACTGAAGCAATCCTTTGAAACTAACAAATTATGGTTGACGCAGTCAGCAAGAGAAGAGTAAATCTTGCGTCAACCAACGAACATGGGTCTGATTTTAACCGCTTGTCCTTATGAGTGTAGATAGGTTGATTTCCCCTATCTGATGTTTATCAGAGAATTTGAATTTCTTTCGAAGGCTCTCAAAGCATATACCTCACCGAGGGGAGTGCGAAGACATTCAACTAGCTGGATTCCAGTAATTTCCGTGCACCAGTCAAGCTATCATTAAAGCTAATAAAGTTTTTGAGGGGCCTAAATGAAAACCTACCATACGTCTTATCAGTCCAATGGTATTGCGACTCATTAGCGCTGATATCATTAGCATTCTACTCGAGATGATTCGATTCCTCAGGGCTACCCTGGGGGACTGGGCTGCACTTGTGATTACTTTTGTTAACAAATCATTTGGTGTAAAAGAAGGGGACCCACTGAAGAACACTTTATTAGTTAGGCCGTTTTAAGCAATGCTTACTGTCCTGCATCTTAAACCAATCAGGCTACCGTTTTGCAGTAAACCTTCTTCCTAAGACCATCTGGCGTACCTCAGCATTACTAATCCGATGTACCACCAGACCTGACCAATGCTGCGGAGACATCGATGACCAAACACTGACATCTTCCGTATGTCCTCTGCGCGTAGGGGCCACGTCTCTGATCCATAAAGCAGTATGGATCGCACCAACGCAGTGTAAACTCTTCCCTTGACAGACAGCTCACGTCTCGTCGGCGCCACAGGTGTCGGAGGTTGGCAAAAGCTGCACTGCAATGATCTCATCTCCAGCCAGTACACCGGAACTTGTACAGCTGCCCAGGTAAACAACTTTATCTACCACGTCGATTGGCTCACCTGCAAGCATGAGGTGTGGGTTTGATCCCATCCAGTCTTGTAGCAGTACTTTACACTTTGCAGGTGTGAAGCGCATGCCACACCGTGCGGCAGAGTTATTTAGGTTATTTGAAATCGTTTGTATTTCTAAAAGATCTGAACCAAGGTGAGCAATATCGTCCGCATACTCAATGTCTGCGAGGGAACCTCCCGGAAGCATTTCGACTCCCGAGGTTTCAGGGTCAGGCAGAGAAATTTCAAGCAGCTTGTTAATAACAAAGTTGAAGAGGAAAGGGGAAAGAGGACAGCCTTGTCTTACACCACTGGACGTGGTGAACTCAGGCGAGGGCTTTCCGTATACTCGTGCGCGCCCACAGGAGTCCGCGTACAGTGCCTTGATAAGAGATAGAAATTTGGAAGGGACACCTTTGATCGCTAGACACTGCCAAAGTTGCTGACGATCGACAGAATCAAAGGCAGCTTTCAAATCCAGAAAAACGACCAACGTGGGACGTCTGAAGGAGTGGCGCTGTTCAAGAATTTGTCTCAAGGTGAAGATATGGTCGATGCATCCTCGACCGGGGCGAAACCCAGCTTGATTCTCACGAGTCTGTCTCTCGCGATAATCCATCAACCTGCGCAAAATAATGCCAGAGAGTACCTTAGATGCGACGGATACCAGACTGATACCACGATGGTTTTCACATGACGTTCTTGCTCCTTTTTTGAAAACGGGGATGACGGTCGACGAGCTCCATTCGGCTGGTATTCTGTTTTCCTTCCAAATCTGCAGTATGGTTGTCAGACTGTTCACCAGTACCTCTCCACCTTCTTTGAAGAGCGCGAGGCTTAGACCATCCAAGCCAGGTGCCTTGTCGAGCTTCAGGATTGAAATCTCACGCTGGATTTCGGTTGTTCATGGTGGGTTGGTGTCAAGGTTCCATTCGGGCCTGCTTGGTTCTTCCAGCTGTTGTGTTGGAGACCAGGTGAACTGTTCTTTGAAGTGCTCAGCCCACCGCTCAAGACGGCGATTGAGGGGGTGAATTGCTGTTCCGTCTTTTTCGCATATTGTCTCACTGACACCTGCCTTCTTTTGACCCGTTGATCGAATCAGTTGAAACAGGGCGCGGCTGTTGCTTGCAGCAAAAGCCTTCTCCATTTCCTGGGCCTTCGAAATCCACCAGCGTTCTCTGTCATTCTTCAAGCTCCTGATTATCCGGTGTTTGAGGGATCTGCGTGCGCCATGGACTTTCTGGCAGCAATAAGATCTACTGATCTCGAAGATATCCAATGTTCATTGAGTCGAGTCAGATGGCCTGGACAAGAATTTCTCAAAGCTGACAGCATTGCTTTTTTAACTCGCCTCCAAGCAATCTTCGTCGTCCACATGACTGTGCGTTTCTCATAGCTTTCTAGCCAGATCAGCTCGATACTCTTCGGCCACTGAAACTTGTAGAAGTTGATGAACAGAGCTGCTCTCTTTCGACACGCGCAGCGCTGGCGGAAAGCGGAGTGCTAACCGGGCCCGGACGATCGCCTGATCAGAATCAAGATGCGTACACCAGAAGGAACGACAATCCTTAACTGAGGCCCTCCATCGGTAACTGATAGCCGTGTGGTCTAATTGAGTCCACGGCTGTCTTGTGGTAGGTGACCTCCAAGTAACTCGGTGTGAGCGTTTGTGTTGGAAGTTCGTACTGGCCAAACAGACGATGATCTGCACACAACTGAAGAAGCCGCTCTCCATTATCCGTACGCTCAGCATCGACTCCAAATCGACCACCCAACTGTGCTTCTTCGGACTTAGCCGTCCAACTTGGGCATTCATATCACCCGCCAGGATTACTATATCCGTCCTTCTTGCCGACCGAAGCAGTCGTGACAGATCTTGATAAAACTCGTCCTTCTCATTCTCAGAACTGCTATCTGTTGGGGCGTATGCTGATACGACAAACAAACACCGTTTACCGCATCGACCTGCGTTAATCTTAATTGAGCCAGACAACCGCACAGCGCAAAGGCGACTGTTTACTGGGATCCAGTCCAGTAAGGCGCTTTCAGCCTTGGGGCTGAGTGCAACTCCCACACCGTAGATACCACGAGCCATTGCGTCAGGATCACCGGATGCCCGAAGAGTGAAATGTGGGACATCTGGGTTCGCCCTAAGCGGCTTGAGGAGCACGACCGAAGTGGAGTCTTGTATGCGTCGGAGACACAACATACATCGATAGAGAGGGAAAGTAAGGTTTCAGCAAGGGATGCCTGTTGCCCAATTTGACATAGAGTACGGACATTAAAGGCTGCAACATGGATCAGATCTTTTGAGGTTAGTAAGTGATTTTTTGTTTGTTTTCTGGGCGATGGTTGAGACCCGCAACAGTGGCTAGGGGATTGGCAGATGGGTTGATTGCACTGCATTGTACGATGGGTTGGGAGGGAGTGTGGGGAAGGCCGGTGAGCGAAGAGCTGCAAGGGCAAATGATACTTCCCGGTTGCCCAGGCCGAAGAAGGGGGTTGAGTTGAGGTACCCCACCTTGAGCCTTTGACTCAAAAGTCTGACCCACAAGGCAGTGAGAGGGTGTAGGGTTTTGCTCGGGGACCCTGCCCCTAGCCTCTGACTCAAGAGTCTGGAACGCGAGACAGCGGTTGTTAGGGTTTTCTTGGGGGACCCTTCCCGAGGAGTCACTCAATAGTCTGACCTACTTGGCTGTAGGGGGCCGGCCTGGCTCAGGGCGCAGGAGTAGGGCATTACTGTCTCATTTCTGATGCGGCTGCGCACAGCAGGTGCCTTTGAGCAGCACCGGCTCTTTGGTTTTAAAAGTATTTCGACCGTTTTGAATAATGCGCCGGCGGTCACGGTCAACCGTTGGGCGATCGGAGTGTGCGGTTTTAGGGCCGACCTTTTCTAACCCGTCCTTCCTCGGGGGAAGGCAGCATCGCTGCTTCCATAAATATGGAGATGCTGGTCGCCTGTAGGAAACGCCTTACTGCCTTCACACTCCTATCGCAGAGGACAGTACGACTTTACCTCCAGACCGCCTCGTAATACGATTACTCGCAGTACGGGGACTCGCTGTTCTTCGTCAGGCTGCTCCCCGTTGGCCTTCCTGGCATGGTTGAAACTTTAGGGACTGAGTTCCAGCCAGTATAGCCCGCAGGACCATTGCAGCACAGAAGCCCGACCACCACGACAAGGTGACAACTTTTGGTCTCGAATATCACACCAGCTGAACTATAAGGCGGCCTGGTGCAGCGCATCCAGATAAGAAGAACATTATAAACGAGAGATTCAGCTGGGTTCCAGGTGAGTCTTCCGTGAAAACAAATTGGCATGCAGATGAATGTATATGTCTATTCTATGCCTGTTAATAATCCCCGGCTGAACTGTATATACGTACCCCGCGGTTTATTCGAAGAATGTACCAGTGAACCACTTGGGCTAATTTTCACTAGTCAATACATGGTTTTTCTGTACGCAATTGCATCGACTCATTCGCAGTTGTTTGCGCACAGGCGAACAAGGCACCATTCACAACGCTGATGTTTAAAAATACCAGGGTCGGTTATACAAAAGACCTTACAGGTTGGCTTAGGCTCAAGGAGCAGCAAAATCGTAAGTAGACTCCAAATCAGCGGATAGCAATAAAGGTTTCAAGCGTGAGAATTGTAGCAAATCCCTTTGCGGTCAAAATTAGCCACATGATCTGAAGGCTGAGGTGGATTACATAATTTCTGTCACATCATTAGAATCCTATGAATAAGTTAAACCAAGGTGTGTTGATATGATATCTGAGACCCTACGTACTATACAGTCCTGTAAAATGTGCTTAAGATCGCATGGCTTACGCCCTTTTAGACTACCATTTCACATTGTTGCCAAACTGTTTTACGGTCAGATAGGCCACACAGTGATGACAGTTGCCGCTGTTGCTGAGAAATGGTTGCCCCCATATCAATATATCCGGTTCTCCTAAGGTTGAAAGTATCGATTTATAAACAGTTGTAACGGTGTTTGCAGTTGAACAGGGGAGAATAAATAAACCAACCCTGAATGCCACGGGACAACATTTTGATGACGACCTTTTAGCAAATTATTGGGTATAGAGAGTTTCATTGAATAAGAACCAGACATAGCCGGATTGCAATGATAACAAGAACAAACTGGGGCTCGAATATATGCACTATAAACTGAAGTCAGCCTTTGTGCACGGAACAGGTTTTCGGCGGGCTACTTCCTACACATTTCACCAATCCCGGACATCTGAATACTGCATACCAATTGACCTGGCGTCAAAATGATGCTTTCGACTATTCAGTTCCCAGAATGTAACGATGCTTGTTTCTCGTGAACGATTTATATTCTCCTGTCTGTCCGCACGCGTCACGTTTATGAACTCTTAGTAGACTATAGAAGCACTATTGCGTAGAGTCAGAAAAAACGTGCGACTCGTGTGAACTTGGTGACCAGGACGAGGTTCACATAAGCGCGGCAAGCAAATTTTGTCCTGTAAATAGAGCCAATCTATGCCGGAAGTTCAAGAAGTACTCCATAGGTCTAGGTCTCTCACTCTCGTTTGGCAGCAGCAGCAGCAGTACGTGTTTCGGGAATTTTTAGGAAGATTCGAACCCGCGATCTCCCATCTAATGGTGAAGACTAAACCGTTCGACCACAAGCGGCCGCTCGGCGCGATTACCTCACAATTAGACCATTCATCTCACAATCAGGAAATTCATATCACGTCATCAGGTGTCGACTGATTGCTCCAGTGGCAACTTATGGAGTGGGAGTTTCAACTGTCACGTTAATTATTCCTCCTGTATTTGGTGCTGTAAGGAAATCCGGAAATTTTCAGCTGAGGTTTCATCCCGTAAGTGGAGCCGGTCTATGCCAAAATCCAAGAAGCCGTGTACAGTTCTTTCCCAATGTTGATGTTTCCCAATAAAGATGAAAGGAATGCTTCTCCACCCCTAAGCACATTTTCGCTTCGGATGAGATCTTCGATTGAAAAAACTCCCAAATTTCCTCACACAACCAGCGAAGTGACATGCTTGTCAGCGTTTTCGCCTGGTTCCACTGGAGATTGATCAGGTGATCGCTTATCGATTCTCTCAGCTCCGCATTTAACCTTGTTACATCAACGAGACATCAGCACACAGTTGAATGGGTGGTCAATCAACAATACATCTATTCGACTAGTTAATAGAAGAATAAAAGGTGAAAGGAGAAAATTGGTGCACCTCATAGATGTCATGGCACAATTACAACCAATACCTGAGGTCGCCAAATGTAGGAAAACTTGGGGTTAGCAATGTAATTCAACAACATAGCCAATAATTCAGAAATTACAGTTACGACAATGTGCACAAAAGTATGCTACTTGTGCGATGGAGTGAAATCTACTCGGGGTACAAATGAAGGAAACAGGGTGTGATGAGCCGTGCAAGGGAGAAGCCCTATACACACGTCCGGGAGTGACGAAAAACAAGGATGCTGTCGCAGCAATTTACAATAAACCGGGTTACGCTGCATGCACTCTAACAGCCATGGACGGACAAGTAATTGTGAATCGACAGACCTTATTTTTCGATAATTAGTGCATCAGCATTGGGCCTTCTGTTTTCTAGTATTGACCATTATATTACTTAGCTAAGCCATTAGATTGGTGAAAGAATGTTGGTGCATCCCAACGTACATGAAAGGGTGAACAAATCCGCCGAATAATCCGTGAATCCGAAAACTCGACGAAAACCTGCTAGTTATACTTTAAGAATCTGACCATGATGTTGAGTTCAAGCTCCAAATATTCAACTCAGTTCTTGTCCGCATGTACTCGTGTGCACTGTGCAAGGACACACTCCATGGTTGAGACAGGGCGAATCCCCCAACTGAACGCCTCCATCCCACGTGTTCAAACAGGCATTACAGATACCCTGCGTGGTATGTAATTTTCATCACCTGGGACAATATTTCACGGTCCTATCCACCTCACGCATTCAGCCGATTGCCTGTGAGGCATATACCCCATTTTCAAAACGTGCCACAAAGGCTTTGTGGTTCCGCCCATGTAGGTACAGGCACAAGGTCATATGCGGCTCACAAATCCAGCTGAGGGCTATCCCTAGCTTTTTTTTTGAGTGCACCCTTGGCATAACCGTAGTCTTGTTTTGTTGTTCCGCCCAATGTGTAGTGGGATGATTTTTTCTTCGAGAAAATTGTGGTTACCTTGTGTATAAATTGCATTGTGTCTTATGCGTTGGAGCCAACCACATTCACTTCCTTCTTCCTTATCCTTAGGCATACCCGACCACCTCGATCCTGATGCCAATGGTGATGGAATACCAGATTGCCGGCGTGATGATGAGCTTCATTATAAACTGGTCAGATCCCCTTCTGGTCTGGTGAAGAAGGTGATCCGCATACGGAAACCGACTCAAGAAGAACAACATATTGCATTTATGGTGGGGGAGGCAAAACGCAAACTGATCAAAATGCGGAATAAAATGAACAGCCCACCAACTCGTGGCCCTTTGCAGACGACACCAGCCCCACAGGTTCAATCACCAGATGAACAGGAGGAGGAAGGGAAGGTCGAAAAACTCAGGCCTTACAATCCGAAGACTGTTGTCTCTAATTCAAAGAAACAACCCAACCATCCAATTCTCAATACAAATGACAAAATCAGCTCAAAAAAGTCAGCGAAATCTAATGTGAAGATAGATTCTAAGCACGGAAGAAAGCTGGTCACGTATACCTGGGAAAATGATGACGATGAGTTCCTACCATATATTCATCAAGATACTGTGAAATATTCTGATGAGAATCTTGAGGAGGATATGGTAGATCTAGCCTCTGATTCAGAAGAACAGCCAAGTGGAAACTTCTTATTCTCCGGGGCAATGGCGGCCGACGCACAAGCCATTAAAATGGCGGCAGCGCAGAAAGTTAGGTTGGAAGTGGGACTTAAGAAGATGAAACCTGATACTACCTCAAAAAAGGTTTGCGCTTTAAGTTTTGCGTCATGCTCCGCAGTCGTGTTTCTGTCCAACCGGTTTGTCTGTGTTGCAGTCAGACAGTGGAATATGTAATAAACAGTCAGACCATTTGTTCCTCCAGGGGGATGCTTTATGAGCTTATGAAGAAACATTTTTAAGCGCGACACTCTGAGCAAAAGGGTTTAGCATTGGTGCCAACACTGATTTACACCTTACTATTATCATCACCTCCCACTGCACAGCTTATGATTTACACGAGATTGCCTGTTTGAAGTGATTCAATCACGGGATTTTGAAATCTATTTGGCATACCACAAGCAGTTTATATTGAACCAACTACACTTTTGCATGCAAATCACTGATGCTAATGAGTGGGGTCAGGTGGACTCATAGCATGGCGGGAAGGCCTGGTAAATGTAGAGTCTCACTTAAACTTGACAGAGGAAATCATTCAGCATCGATATGCTGGCAGTGTTTCCCAATTCCTGTTGACCACAGAAAGACGGCTTGCTTCGCTCCAGAAAATTATGGTCACATGACGAATAAGAACAACATTCGATAGGAAATGACTAAAACATTCTGTTGCGGTTGTTCAACAGGATTAGAGTTTGCAAACAATTGTCGCTGGTCAGGTCGTTTGCCCAGCTGTGATTGTGATTGAGAAGTTTTAATAGAATAGAATAGAATTTCACCCAAGCTGCATTTTCGGACAAACCAGTATGGCATCATGAGATTCCAGGACGAATATTCTGATTGCTAGTGCGGTGTTTTCATTCACGGTAACAAAAACAATTCCTTTTTACGCCCAAAGATATTCAAGATATATCTTGACAATTATCCGCGAAAGTTGAGGTGATTCAGACATATTTTGTTAGAAACTGGGAGGAATGATGATTGTAGGAACGGTGATTGATAGCTTGAGGCACTGTAGACAGATATACCCGAAACAATATACAAGCTTGGCAAAATATTTGGTGCAAATTCTGAAACCATTATAGACCTTTGCGCTACATTCGGCAGTTTTGCACGCATTTTATTCTGGCCGCTGGTGAAACTTTGGGGGATTTTTCTCGGAGTTTCTCCGGCATGGTGAAACACGTCTGAGAAGTTCCAACTTACCACCATAAATGTGGTGAGACATTAGTGATACTTGATATTTCTTGCATTCATGAACTGAAAAGTACGATTACAAGTAGGAGGAACGAAAAGACACCGGAGGGCAGTTTACTGACCAAAGAGCTGCGCTATTGAGAACGCCTCCACAGGCCACACTTGCCTACTTAAAATCCTCATTTGATTCGCTGCGCTTCTATCTAGTGGATTACGAGCCGGTGTTTCTTAAGGTCATCAGTGAGTCGCTTGCATGAGTTCTACAACGAGATAGAAGCTACTACCGGCCACATACCAAAAGGGTCACGGTAATTGCGCAAATATACATGCGGCGTTCGAGTTCGACCCGAAGACCTAGTTTAGGGCATGACTGAAATGTGCAGTGGAACTTGCCTAGCTTCCTCAGAACAGAATACACAACAGCTGTGAGCCACCTGTGTTTGGGTTCAGTGGCATGTGTTGCCAAACGAATAGCCCAATGGTACTCAAAATCCTCAAGGCAAAGTAAAATAATCTTCATCCTAAGAGGCGCTGTTCAAATCTCCTAATGGATGCGCACAGAGTTCGGCGTGGTGAGGAGCATAATAAATCTCTTCTGCAAGTCCACCGTGCCGCAAAGGGTTTTCAGATAGCAGCCTCAATAAGCTAGGGTTTTTGTGTGACAGTGTACACAGTCAAGTACATGAACGAATCCCTCGGTACATCGACAGGGAACTCACTATAACTGACCCGAATGACTACGCTTGGTATTAGGTACAACCGGCTACTGAATATTTATCACATCATTCTTCAGCGTAGCCTATTTGATTGCTGTGAGGCATTTGTATCATTGTTAGTATTATCACCAGTTGTGCTACTGCTTCTGTGCTGTCCAAGTAGAGAACTGTCGAAATAACCCGACGCATAAAAATCCACATGTTTTCTGTTTCTAGTCTGCAAAACCCAAAATTAACCCAACCAAGTTGACAGCGGGAACTTGCAATGCCAAGAATTGTCATACGGAACTCGCAAAAGACACCAGTGGCATCCGTGCGGCTGTGCAGGCCAACAAAAGAATTTTACGGAACAAACTCACGCCAACCAAGCTAGTTGAAGATAACGACGACAGCGACGATGACGATGCAGAAGTGGAAGACGAAGATGATAATGATGAAGACGATGGCGATGATGACTATGATGAAGATGAAGATGATGATGGTATTCCCGATCATTTGGAGGGGGATTCCGACGGCGATGGAATCCCAGACTACATGGAAGATGAAGACGGTGACGGTGTGCCAGATTACTTAGAGGACGAAGATGGAGATGGAATACCTGACTATTTGGACGATGACTCAAACTACAGACGCGGTAAGTTAGTTGAAGATGCGGACGAAGATGGTATTCCAGATCATCTAGAAAACGATTCGGATGGAGATGGTGTACCGGACTATCTTGAGGACTCAGACGGTGACGGAATACCTGACTATTTGGAGGATTCTGACGGTGACGGAATTCCTGACTACCTGGATTCAGATAGTAAGTCACAGTTCAGTCCCAGAAAGGTTAGAAAGCATACAAAGAAGCGTCATTTAGACTATGACTTAGATCATGATGGCATACCTGATTTGCTTGAGGGAGATTCAGATGGGAACGGAGTTCCTGATTACTTGGAAGACACCGATGGAGATGGAGTTCCAGATTATCTAGAAGATTCAGATGGTGATGGTGTCCCTGACTATCAAGACGAAGACGCAACAACAAAATTCTCAGCCAAGAAGATGCGTGTGTTGAAAGGAAGGCAAAAGTCTGGTGATGTGGATGGTGATGGAATACCGGATCATCTTCAAGGTGACTCAGATGGCGATGGGATTCCAGACTATCAGGAAGACAGTGACGGCGATGGAATACCGGATTACCTGGAAGATTCTGATGGAGATGGAATTCCTGACTATATTGACGATGACGCCACAACACAGTTCGCCCCAAAAGTTCTGGAAAAAGTGGCAGAGTTAAAGAAAAAAGACGACAGAGATGGAGACGGGATTCCAGATTACCTGGAAGGTGATTCTGATGGCGACGGTATACCAGATTATCTCGAGGATACAGATGGTGATGGGATCCCAGACTACCTGGAAGACTCTGACGGTGACGGAATACCTGATTACCTAGATGATGACTCAGCCCTGCGGAAGTCAAAATCCATTTTCAAAATTGAGGATAAAAATAAAAACGGTATACCCGATCACCTCGAACGTGATTCGGATTACGACGGTACACCAGACTACTTGGAAGACACCGACAGAGACGGTATTCCAGATTACCTGGAGGATTCCGATGGAGATGGGATACCGGATTACCTTGACGAAGACGCTACTACCCAATTTTCTCCAAAAAAGATCCGTGGAAGAGCCACAGGCAAAAAATTTGCAGATGCTGATAGGGATGGAATCCCAGACCATTTGGAAAGTGATTTCGATAGGAACGGAATTCCAGATTATTTAGAAGATTCAGACGGTGATCAAATCCCAGACTATTTAGAAGATTCAGATAATGACGGCATTCCTGATTATCTAGATGAAGACGCAACCACAAAATTTGCTCCGAGAATAATGCGTAAGCTTAGACCACAGCGAAACTACGCAGATGTTGATGGAGACGGTATACCGGATCATTTGGAGGAGGATAACGATGGTGACGGTACGCCAGACTATCTGGAGGATAGTGACTCTAACGGTATACCAGATTATTTAGAGGATACTGATGACGACGGGATTCCTGATTATATTGACGAAGATGCAACAACACAGTTTTCACCCAAGGGCTTTCGTAGACTCAAACTCACAACTCGCTTCGAAGATACTGACGGTGACGGCATTCCGGACCATTTGCAAGGTGATTCTGATGGGGATGGTGTGCTGGATTTTCTTGAAGACAGTGACGGCGATGGAATACCAGATTACTTGGAGGATTCAGATGGGGACGGAGTCCCAGACTATCTGGATGAAGACGCCATCAGTCAGTTCTCTCCAAAACATTTCACCGATAAAAATCGAGATGGCATTCCAGATAATCTGGAGGGAGATTCTGATGGAGATGGAATACCAGATTATCTCGAAGATACAGATGGTGACGGAATTCCTGATTATTTAGAAGACTCCGACGGTGACGGAATTCCAAATTATCTTGACAAAGATGTTGTGGATGTCGAAACTGAAGCCGTTTTAGAAGCGTATGATGCTGACATCAATAGGAATGGCATACCTGACTATTTGGAAGACTGGGATGGTGATGGAATCCCCAACTACATGGACGATCAAGACGGTGATGGAATTGCAGACTTCTTGGACAAGAAGAATAATCAACTGAACCAAAAGAAACGAAAGCAAAAGAAACCTAAAAGTCGGCTGAGAGATACCGATCTCAATGACAATGGCATTCCAGATCAACTAGAAGGTGACTCCGATGGAGATGGTGTACTTGATTACATCCAAGATACAGATAAAGATGGCATTCCAGACTACCTAGACTATGACGATCCAAACGCTAAATTTCGTAAACCACGTGGTAGATCTAAACAGAAGACGGTGAAAAAATCTAAGGGGAAACTTTCCGTTAGGCTGCGAGACCTCGATTCCGATGGCGATGGAATTCCAGATGATGAGGAGGACGCAGATGGTGACGGAATCCCAGACTATTTGGACAGCGATGCCGACGGTGATGGAATCCCTGATGACAGAACAAAAGGTGAGTTAGTAGTCTTGCAATACCTTGGCTTGCCTCCGGGATTCTTTAGCATCCGTGCTTATGTTCTTGGAAATTTCCGGATCTACTTTCTTAAAAACATATATTACAGTTGATAGGTAGGTGGGTCTTGTGATCAATTTTTTCTGTTGTTTTATTCTGTAATTTAGGAAGCATTGCCTTCGTAAAACCTCTTGACCCATCCACTAATAGCTGAACAAAAATGTTTCAGTGCTTCTTAACGATTGCTGTGACCATCTGAAAGGTTTGTCACGAAAGTTTAGTCCCATTCTGGATAATTCGTGCTTCGAACCCAATGTCATTCTCAATACCAGTTTCCAATCTTCAAACAGTTAAGTAAGATTAGTTTCAAGAAGGTTTGCAGGTGATTTTACACGAAAGCTCCACCAGGCCAGAGTAGGTTACCGAGTTGACTGAATTTTAAGGCAGGAGGACAAATCAGCTATATCTCTTCTGGTTAGCTCACTAAATGAATGCCGAATATCGGTTAAAAGGTTATGTCGGTTAGTGTAGGTATCAACATCGAATGGTTGGTGTGTTAGGACAGTTTCAAATAATTCTGACCAGGTTTGATTCATTGACGTTCCCGTTCAAGGCGCTTCAAGTGATGATTCGGCCTTCAGTATCTGAGGCATGGATCGAAGTCCCCGCCTCAAGATTTCAACATTTTCTATTGTTTGCCGGATGTCTAGTTCATGTCCCGTCATCACTGAGTCTTTTGGTAAAGCCCGATATCCATGTGCGTTTCAAGACGGCTTGTTTACTTCTCTCCTTTGCTCATTGATTCTGGTGAGTCATGAAGAAACGAAAAAAGTGGTTTATGGTTTCGGAATGTAAGAATCACCTAACCCACTGGTTGTTTTGTGGGAAAGAGGGAATTCTGCTATGATCTGGTGTCGTACTTGTGAAATTCATGGCGGGGTTGTCGTAAATGAAAATAAAAAATCACCTTTAGGCATCCACTTGAGGGCAAAGTCCCATTCTGATTGGCACGTTGTTCTGAGGTTTTATCCAAACACACTCAAATTGAATCAAGCCAACTCACGCTCAGATGCCCGTCACGAACAGACTGGACCTTACTGTGATATGACGGTTTGCGCACTTCAGCAACCCGTTGAGCTATACTGGGGGGTGTCCTCGCGATACTCACAGAGTCGCTCATACCAGGTTGGTCAATGGTTAGAGGTCTATCAAGCACAGTCTGCTGGTCCTCCAGGTTGAGGTTTGAAACAGGTGGTGACTTGTCCCGTAGAAATAGCAATGCATTTGAATTTCCCGCCAAACACCGTTGCCTTTCGGTTAAACCTTTGAGCCAAAGACTTTGGTTGAGGACCCTAATCGTCCTCCTGTCTAGGTGTGGGCGCCCTGACAGTATCCTAGCCCATGACATCAATTAACAATACTTTCATACCACATCGGCTGTCGTGTGGTGCCATCAGCCGGGTCGCCTTATTTGCTGCACACAGCCGGGCTGGCAAGTGAAAGCAGGCTACTGCTGATGCCTTCCTTCTTTCTCTTTCACATACTTTTTCTTCCCCCCTCTCCCCACCCCATTAATGACTCTCTCCTTGTAGGCCAGTACTAAGGATTGATGACTCCGTTCGTCTTGCACCGGTTTTGCGTGCAACATCTGCTCGCCACGTGGCGCCTACATCCTCAGGTGTACAGCAGCGAAGCATCGGTATTGAACACTGATGTCACGTTGTCGATGATGATGACGTTCAGATGTGGGCTTTTTACTTACCCCGGTATCTGAAAGAAACACAGAGGAAGCAAACTACCTGTTTGCCGAATTTTGCACCAAAAGAACCTATCGATGGGTTTGAACCCCCACCTTACTTATCAGTAGCTCACACCGTACCCTCCTAGCAACCCCAAGCCATGTACACCAGTATGTATCCAGTATGTATCCGAAGAACTACCGTAGTCTTCTACAAACGGTAAGAGCGGAAAAAATGACAAAAAATACTGTGTTATGTGTAACGGGCACATCTATCTTAAAGTAATTGCCTGAAAGAATGAGCAACCTACTCTGGGCATAACAGAAATAAACGTTCCCCATGTCGACAAAAAAATGAAATTAAGAAACAATTCATGCAACACATAGAATTTTCAATCATTCATACCTGAGTTTGTCTGTGCGTGTTTCAATAGGAAGCTAGTCAACTTCAGATATGAGGACAACACATCAGCTTGCGAAAACGGGTGCCAAAAACATAAAATATTTAAAAGTATTTTTTAAAAAACCTCATTCTTACGGATCTTTCAGAGAAATATATTACCTCTAAATGTTCTATACTGATAAGCAGATATCAAAAAGTGTATTGTAAATTTCCTGGTTGGACTGGACAGACCTCCACAAAAACAAAGGGAAATCTGCAAGCCTGAACAAATGAACCACAAACCCTCAGAGCTAATTTCTTGCCATGATGTCTTCTCTCATCAGGCGAATGTGACATTTCATTGGGTTTTACTTCTAAACAGAAAGTTGCTGAATTATCAATGGTGCAACTTTCCCATTATTTCTGACTTTGCAACTAGGGGTCACCATCTTTATTGACCTCTTCGTAATGAGCCTACTTTATAAGTAAATTTTGTTTTTCGAAAACAAGGGAAGGTTTTAGAGGGAAATCAATCTTCCGCTAGGAAGGTGGCTATAATTCACAAATAATAGTGATAGCCATGTAAAGCAGCAAAAATGTACTCATTGGACTAAATGGATTTTTCTCATCCGAAATCTGGTTGGATTTCATATCTTATCCAATACTTTAATGATGTTCCGACGATCATCATAGTACTCAGTACCCAGTTGCTTATTACGTAGTACACACCACTTAGGCTGTTTGGAGAGACTACTTACTCGTAGACTGTCAGACTAAGTCAGCGGTCGTTTAGACTGAAGCAGATCTTTCTAATCAAATCACCATTAAATCATGTCCTGTTGGAACTCACAAAAATGACTCATTCAAAGAGGTCACTTCACCGATGAAACATTCGACAAATCCTCACAATAAACGAACGTTTCACGCAGCATTTTTTTATCCGGCCAGATAGTAACTTTCTTATAATGCCTATTTAATATGCTCTATCTGATCTTTGTGAAATAAGAAGCTGGGTTATAGGTAAGGTCACCTGTTTAGGCAAATATTAACGCGATGGTGCACACCACCCAGTCCTCTTGCTTGCTAGGTATGTTCATCATTCGCATGGACCGTAACTCCCTTGGATTCGGCTACAGGTAATGGTATCACAAATTGTGGATTATTTAGGGCTGTGTTGAAGATTATCCAAAAATGTCTATCTTTTGCCTGCGCCTACCATGGTTATTCACGTCACTTTTGGAGTGCGTTCTGGTACACGTTTGGGACTCTCACTCACTCTGGTGGTCAGAATGATACTTGCCACTCTTCCCTTACTGTGGATCTGCATCAGACCTCACTGAAAACACTTGACTTTCCAATGCTCCGCAATACATCGTTAGTGCGTCCAATTTGCTCGGAGCCCTAAACGTGTTTGATGGATGTGTACGCTGATTGACAAGAATTGTTATGAGTTGGTAGGCTGGTCAGCGTGCACAGAAACATGATGTTACTCGAATAACCGATTCAGTGTAAATACCGGAATAGGCGAACACTGGAAATAGGATTAGGGACAATTGGCAGATCAAACCTCGTCTTTATGACTAATCATTAGTCTGCTGCTCAAAATTCACGTATCGCTCACAGTTATAGTGAAGTCGAATCTCAGCGCAGCTCTTTTACCACAGCCAGGGAAGTCACCTTTACCTAGAAGTCGTCTATGAAGATAGCATCTGCACTATATCTGGACCATGAGTCGGTCTTTTCGTGAAATTCGAGCTTCAAAACCAGCCTGTTACATTTCTGGTGTGTTTGACTATCCACAGCTCTTGAATAATCCAAAAATTCTTTCGAAACGACTCAATTGAATACCGTATTGTTTGATTGGCAGATCCTCACATTACTAGGAAACGCGATTCATCAACAATATGAGCAAAACGCAGTTTGCGTACGGCACCTAAGGACTTGTCAAAGAGTTATAGTTGCTCACACTGTACGATAGCTCGCTACTTACTTTCCCCTCGTTTGTTATCACCTTGCTAGGATAAGCAAAACAACATTCGTACACCAAGTAACCATAAGTGATGTTGACTTGCAGTTACGTAGGTTGGTCCCCAAGGAAAACCCTCACGTTCAAGGCTCCAAAAGGTCCTCCGGCAAATTCCGAGTTATGGACTGAGGCGTGGGTTGGTTACCTGGAAAAGTATTCACGCCAAATGTAGCGGCTAGCAGCTGGAACCTGGCACGACTCACCTTGCTCAGTGCTCAGTTCAAAAAAGTCTCGTGCATGCATCCAGCTTCCGAAGACTGGAGCATGATACGATTCAAGGCTATCCGATGCTTCCTCTAGAATTCCATCACAATGTGCAGAACCCGGTATATAATTATAAGACCATTTCGCAAGACCATTGCCAGAGAAATAACTGGAATCGATACGATGGCCTCAAATTGTGAGTTGTAGACGAATTCACTTCTGCTAAATGACCAATGATCAAATAGATAATTTGAATGAGACAAAAGTATATTCATAACCATCAAAGATCCATTTCAAATTTACTAAAAACAACTATTTTTTAACGTTCAGTCGTAGATCGCAACAAAAACGGGATTCCTGATCATCTGGAACTTAAAGACCGTGATGGGGATGGAATTGTTGACCTAGATGATGATGACGATGATAACGATGGCATTCCTGACGCCGAAGGTATTTCTTCTTGATACACTGCATTTCTGCCATGCTGTTTGTACGTCACCCACACCGCCTCCTGAACTGGCTGCTCCTGAGCGCGCTTCCGGGCTGTTATCGATTGGACCGTTTCACGTGTGGTTTTGCCCACCATCACCTCCTGCCCCATTCTTCCCAGTATCCATGTCCCGTGTACTGGCTGAAAAGTTGTTGGTGCTTCCTCGTTCATGTCATTTTGCCTCAAATTCCACCCTTTTTCTGTGTGCATTCTACTTGATTCGTTTGTGGTTTCTTGAGTGCTTGTTCTATCGACGGAAGAATCAGCTTCAGAATCCCAGGGGCTTGTCTTTGTTGCATTGTTTTTCCGCATGAAAATATGGTTTGATCCTGTTCTGGCAAACATTATCATTCACTGCCTGAGACCGCCGCTTGCATGTAATGGCTTTCATTTGAATTTATCAAGTACACTGTGAAATTTACGTCATAAAAACAACTTTGCTGATCACGAATCATGTACTTCAGAGCTCTCTCCATGTACCACAGCTTCAAAAACCGTAGTGGAATGTCCATCCACGCCCTAGTTATCCTACTATGTAAACCTCTCCCTCCCCACTACTCTCCTACATTCTGTTCTCGTCACCAGCTCAGATGAAAATCAGTACCCTCAAGATACAGATTAAATTTTTCTGGTTACTCAAAATAGTGCTTATGCAAATGATCGTTCCGGTCAAATGACTTGGGCAGCTGAATGATTTTCAGAGCATCTCCGTTGTGCTAAGTGTTATGTTTTCTGAAATAAATCGCTCAGTTATTTACTGAACGGATTACATGCACAGCCTACGAGTCCGTACGTATCTGAATGTGGTTTGCATATCCGTGCTGTGGTTGTGGCGACATCCATTGGTCAATCACTTTATTTAGTTTTGGGAGTCACAATTAGTTTGGCTGAAAGCTTGAATACCCCAAAAGAACCTGGCTGCTCTTGGAAGCCACTGACCAAGCCTGGTATTGAGGTACACTTTACTTGTCCAAGCTTTTCTTTTTGCCCTCACTACGTTGCACGACAGACTAGGCGGTTAATCTGTGGATACGAAAAATGGAAGCAGATAAACGATTACACCATGTTCTCTTGGTGCCATGGCTTCCGAAAATATATCTGCGATGGGGGCCCGCTAGTTCGAATAGTTAAGATTGGCAGAAATCGAATGGACGCATGACCACTTTGTCTCATATCAAAGGTTTCACTGTTTAACTCTGTACTTGTCACGAGTGTTTCACTACTACAGCACCGAACCATTCTACTGATTCACCAGGTATGTCATCAATAGCGCTAGGCAAGACTGTTCAGACAGGCACGAGAAAACTTGGAGTAAAAATGAGTGGATTTAATGATCCAGAAAATCATCAAAAATAGAGGCTCAGCTGAACCAGCAACCAGGATTCCGACTGACCTGATCGCAGACTCTTGAGTTTGATATAATTGGATGCGGGATGTTGCTTTTCTAAGGTAGCTAGGTCCGGCTGCATCATTTGAGCAACGTTTGGACTATATCGAAACAGTCCAGCTACGCATTAGGCGATTAAAATCATCAGACCGAAATATCCTATTAGGAGGTCTGCTTCGTTCGGCAACTTGGTTCAGTGCAATTTAGACCTCAGAACATCAAGGGTCTTGTAATCACTCCGATTTCGCGGAACAATTTAAAGCATTTCTAGTTCTACAGCTACTAGGGCAGTTTCAATGGTGAAACTGACGTCAGTAGCGTTTCCGTGCATATGGCGGTATCGCAGCTGACAACAGGGAACAAACTCTCCAAACAGGTAGCCTGTGTGACTATCTCACTCAATGCTAAAAAGTCCAGTGATAGAACGTGTAACTTCACGTCCTTACAATATCTGAATCAACGATGCTATTTCAGACATTTATGAATAAATGTATAGATTTTCTTGGTTTTGGATGTCTGTCCATGAAGCACAGCTATTTTATTTTTATTTGGCATGATTACCATTTGCCCTGGTTTGAATTCTGAATAACAGTATGTTTCCGTTGTTCAAAGTTGTACTTGTGGCATCTCTAGAGTCCACTTGTTTGTTCCCACTTGTCTGTTGTAATACGTTCCATAGACAAAACAATAAGGCGAATAGAGGAAAATGTTGATAGCTCAGGTAGCGTGGATGGTCGTTGGTTTTTTCGCTGAGTTGACAATTTGATTGCAAACGTTTCGCCACCAATGGAGGTCATGCATAGTCTAGAACCAAGTAAATTATGTACACAATAAATTAATCCTGAAAACATCACACTTATCGGAAAGAAAGCGGACATTCCCCGTCTGTTTTTCATCGACCGAATGTTGATAATGCATGTTCATAATGTATCCACTATTGTACGAGGCCAGGAGAACCATGAACGTGTTTCTCCTGAAAAGATTGGTGTTGTACAAGCTAGGTTGGAACATGTTTGGAGTGACTTTTGAGGGTAGAAATTGTAGAGTCGGTGATGAAAATTGCTCTCCTCAAAACTTGCTCTGTTCAAAATTCACGTGCATCCAAGTCCAAACTGAAGCTGTAAAATCCGAGTCCGGTCTTTGTTTCATTATACGGTAGCTGTCGTGTTATTATGAAGTGGGGAGATCTACTCGAGAAACAATCTGGACTCCATACTGGCCGCACGCCATGTTTCCATGCAATTTTCGGATAGATAGCTACTATAATTATAGAGATGAAAATTATGCCTTTCCTTAGCTGAACTAGATGAGTTTAGAAAGTGCTACTTCGTAGTTGATCGTTCAACCCACTTCATGTTTTAAACTAAGCCTTCTTTTTCTTCCAAATATGCTAACTTCCTCAACGTTGAAATTGGCTTTAAAAATGCTGTGCACATCTTATATTACTCTGTTTAGGTTCAAAACCCTTAGGATGTACAAGTTGCTGTTTGCCCAGTTTGTGACTAACCGCTGATCACCGATGAGGACTAACCTTCGTCCATGCTGATCATGCTTTCTCTCCTCAGATGACGATGATGACAACGACGGAATTAAAGATTATGAGGAAGATGAAAACCACAATCAGAAGTTGGATATTCTTGAGGGGAAAGACAGTGATGGAGATGGGATACCTGACTACTTGGATGACGATGATGACAATGATGGTATTCCAGACCATTTGGATGACGACGATGATGACGACGGTAAGTTTTGTCAAAGACTTTTTTTATCAACTTACTTACTTTGACTTTACGCAACACAGTAGAACGGGAAGGATTAGCAGCTAAAAAACATGTTTTCATGAGTTTAATGGGTGGAAGTTTTATCCAATAGCATGATCCAATAGCATGGTTCCCGAGTCATGCTGAAACTTCAACACTGTGCGCAAGATTAACTCTCACCAGAAGACGAAGAAGTTGCTTGAATGAATTCACGTTTTCGAGAGAAAAATTTGTTATGGTCAGAATAGCTCAAGATGTTTTTCCGAAGAATGAGGAAACATAGGTAATTTGCTCAATCTTCTAGGATACCACAGTAATCGCGTAAGGATGTTCATACTGTAAGTTAAGCCACGTCCATATAAGATGGTAGCACAAACCACGAGCCGACACGACCAACATGGTAAGGTGAGCTTACCTCGTTTGGAATACAGATGTGAAAACATGCGAGCCACTCTTTCTCACTGGCCCGGACAGATGGATAAAGAGCTGGCTTCGTGAAAATGTTTACAACTCGTTTTTCGTGTCACACTTTGAAAACAGTAATCACTGTGACGCAGGGATGGAACATTTCCCAGGTGGAATTAAATTCACTGCGGTGTCTTCATCGTTCCGTTCTGTATCTCATAACAGTCGTTGCGAATTTTGTGAATGTTGTACTTTCATAATGTTATTACACTGTGTTAACTTTGTGTGTGTGGCTACCGAGGTACCAACAAGCCTAGGGTCAGTCATGAGCGGCGTATTCGCGCTTAGCAAAGCGTGGTCAGCTGTCCAATAGGAAGCCATTAACTCACTAATCGGAGATCTACCCTGATCAAACCTGGTAGAAGAATAGTGACTGTTTATAAATAAGCGAGGAGTTGTTTCGAAGCGGACCAACAGTGAAATTGTGCTGACCTTCGCGCTCCCATAAGATGGATTGGTTTCGCTTCTTCCAATCTGCAGAACAGTACAGAACATTTGCTTTATCGTTCTAATGGGCCTACGTTGAAACAGCAATTGTTAGACTTGTGCGGCATTCGAGCTTCCGCAGAAAAGCCAGATTTGGCGTTTCGATGCAGTTCTGTGGAATTCATGTAGTTTTATGAGTGAGTCGTGCCAATTATCCCTATATATATATATACATGAAGAGATTTACATGTAGAGAGTTACACTCAAGATTGCTAAAGAAAATACCCATAAGTCCACAATTTTTTCGACAAAATTTAGGATTGGCCGATAACATGGAAGATGAAAACCAAAATGCTATTCCGGATTATCTGGAATTCAAAGACAGCGATGGCGATGGTAAGTTAGATCCTTGGTTGTTCCCTGCTCAATTTTAAGTAGTTTTTAAGTTAATATATTTGGTGTTGGCTTTTCATCAAGGATATCCAAAGAAGTAGTTAACCGCCGGACCACTCAAGTACGTAATCTGTCATCGTCGCAGTCGAATTAGCTTCAGGTTTAGCTAACTGCATTGGTAGCTCAGTGGAAACATCTTTTTTTAGGTTGATTGTCAAAGATGGGTTGAAGAGTATATGGGGAAAAACACCGAGTCTGCAGAGCTTTTTAAAACCTCTTGCCTGGCGCACGGTAACGTCGTTCAGTTTCGCTTCGTGGAAGCTTAAACGTTGATACACCTATTTTCACAAATCATCGGCAGAACTGTCTGAAGTAAGTATGTATGGAGTATTTCGTGGTATCCGTGGGTCAGCTTCTCGCAGCCCAGAAAAATATATAGAGTTTCCTGATTAAACGGAAGTATCAGTCACATTTTTCCGGTATGGTTTGGCAAGTGGAACGCTGACTATGCCACTATGGTTGAAAGCCACAACTAGAAATTCAGACTGACTACACCCTATGTGACAATCCTGGATTGCATTATGCTTCCCCGTGGGGACGTCTCTGCCTATCGAAGATCGTAAGCAGGTCAGAATACCAATTTAATCGTGGCCATCCCGCATTTGATAAACTGACACCCGGAAAATTGCGTAAAATCCGTCAAATATCACCAGCCTTTGGCCCCCAAACGGCTACTGCTAGTTAGATGAGACGCATCTGGATGGTTCAAACCCGTAAGGCACTCAGCTTTTTCTAGCTGAGACCTCTGCTGCAGGCTTGTCTATTTCTACTGAGATTTTTTATCATAACAGATTTCAACGGAAATAAATTAGTTGGTATAAGGTTGTCACTCCTGCCATCCATTGTAAATGAGTGGAAAAGAGGACGAACTAAATGTACTCACATCCGCGGACTAGTTACCCTTGATAAAGTCAACTGGCCGACTCCCGGTTTAGAAAACGAAAATCGTAGTCCAATGCATGAGATGATTGGGAAGCATTCTGGGTGAATAATGATGAATTTGACGGGACCGATTATGAGTGGTTCCCATAGAGAGGTAGTTGCTGTAGAGAGTACGTTATTATTGGGGCTAGTATGTTGCTTCATTATAATCCGCCCATCCTGGCGCTTTTTACCCTCTTAACAGAAACTGCTTGTGGTTCAATATCCTTAGGTCAGCTATGCACCAAGGGTCAACTGCATTGAGTCACGCATTGTTGTTCATTAGCGAAGGGGTAACTGGACACAGTTGTGATCCAACAAGACATTTTATGGCAGCATAGGCTCGTTAGGAGCTACGAAGCTGTAATATGAGTAGCTTTATTCGTATAAACCAACCAATAGAAGTGCATCCCCAATACTTGCATGACAGAATTAAAAGGAATTGCGACAGTTTCTTAATTAAAGCAGAATTTATGATAGACATGCCTGTAAGCTAACGTAACAGTGTTCAGCAAACTTGTGGGCTTTAGAACCGACGAGCAGTCACTTACTCTTCCTCATGCAAATCGCTTAGGAATTGTGGATCTTGTCGATACCGATGATGATAATGACAACATTCCTGACTACCTGGACGAAGATGACGATGGTGATGGGATTCCCGATGATGAAGAGGATGAGAATGGAAACAATATTCCGGATATTTTGGAATTGAGTTACAAAGGTGAGCGGATCACTAAGATTACGTAGTGCCTAAAGTGTCTCAAGAGGAATGACTTTAGGGTACCTCCTCTCCATTACGACCTTAAAAAAGACAAAAGAACTCGGTAGTACTAGGCGGGTGGTTGTAATTGGGAGGTCAGACGCTGGTCTGACACTGCGATGGCTGCAGTGAGAGGAAAGAATCACTGAAAGTAATGTTAGAGTGAAGGGAAATCCTACTGGAATAATATTTTATGTGTAACCCTGAACAAATTATAGGGGCAGAACTTCTTAACTAAATTTGTGTAACTAGCAGTCTGTTAAGCGTTCCTAAGCTAGTATTCTCTGATTCCGTCTCATTCGGTTTCTAGTCACTTAGAATAACCCTGCACCAAGCGACAATCCACGATTAGTGCTCAGTATTGGATCTCTGCACAAGCAGTAATTGTGTTCCTCTTCTTCCGTGAGCGGAACACGAAGCACAACAAAATAGCTACGAATTGCGTTTTGTTAACGTTCATGGCCGAACGGTATATGTAGGAAATGCCAGTCGTAATAACGCAGACACGTCATCTTATAAGTTTGTGAAATACGCAATGCGGGCGATTCTAAACACTGATGAAAAACATTCAAATAGCCTTCCAGCATACAGTTTCATTTGAGGGATGAGATAATGGTTAGAATTTTAAAATCCATTGACAAACCACAAACAGCAGCTAAACTAGAAACGACAGCAATAAAAATCGGACTATTTGTACCTTCCGCATATAGGCGAATTTTATGGATCAGATGCAACTCAAAGCCTAATAGCTTTTCGTCACATTCGACAGGAAGAGTTACAAAGGTTCGGAGGTGCCCAAAATTCAATGTCAACTACTAAAATGTTGTTTTTTGGTCCAGTTCACTTAGTATTTGAACCGTCTGAATCTCTTCCTTAGTATATTTTACTCCTAAAACAGACCTCTAGTAAGCTGTGTTCAAAAGAAACAACCCCCTAACTAGAACCAGCAAACTACAACCTAGTGATATTTGGCTTTAAACTGACAGAAACCACTGCGAACTCTTGATAAAGACCATTTTAATGTCTTCTTGGAAAAAACCCCTCCCAACAGGGACCCACTGTGTAAAGCCTGTTTTTTGAGGTTTCAAGTATTCTGACAACAACAGTCTTCTGACCAGTGGTGTGAAGATAATGTTGTTCCTTAAAGTGATTCGGGATTCCATGAAGCGTTTCTCTATACGACATACATCTGCCACAGTCTTCGCCAAAGGGACAACCTTTTAGATGGAGACAGTAGTGGCTGGTCATCTGCAGATTTTCTCACGTGTCGGTCTCTTTTGGAAGGGTCAACACATCGAACTAAACCACGGTCGTTTAATATCTCAGATCGCTCTACAGTGAACAACCTTGGTATACTTTTCCTTCGAAGAGTCCAGGAAAAAATCTCGATCAGGAGTAATCACTTTTAAACGTTGATATCTCACCGACAAAACGCTTCAGAGGACCGATCAAAGTCAGTCCCTCCTGCGTGATGGTTCCCTCTGAAAGATGGTATTTATTGGGATGCCTTTTAAGGAGCCACTCGAAAGTTGTTTTCTGAGGATGCTATATTGACGATGATCTTTCCAGAAGGGTCGTTTGGGGGGGGGGTAACAAACCACTAGATTTCCAGTCAACGAGTAAAGTAATTCGTGTAGATTACATTAGGACATATTCCATTTTTCTAGTATAGCATTCTATGCTATGCATTTGGGCGTTATAGTGTATTTTAAGGCTTCCTCAGACCTTACACCGAACTGTTTACAGGTGATGATTAGGAAACTTCATTCTGTAAGAGAGGCATCGACCGACATTTTTAAGATTAGTCTTCGTAAGCGGTTGCAACAAAAAGAACGGGCTCGCACCTCCTTATGATTAGAGTTGAACCACTACAAGCACCCCCATAATCATATGAACTTATTATAATGGTGCTGAAGATTCTTCCAAATAAAATGTATGCTGGCAGAACCTTTCACTTGCAACGTGCCGTAATCCGAGGTATCCAACACCTGTCGCACCAAAGTCGTGTCAGTACGGTAAACCCCTTTTTGATGTAAAATTCAAACGTTTTCCGTCTTCTGAAATTTGAGGAAGCGTAAATATTTGCAGTAAAATTGCTCTCAAGTCTGATTCTGAATAAGTGACTCACACGTAATTCATGCTAGCTTGTCTCTCAGGACTTACCCTGACCTCCGCCACGATGATGATGTTAGTGGGCGATAAATATTGTTTTTGTAATTGAGGTTTCATTATATTTAGGTCACACTTTTACTCTAATCCAGTAATGTTGACAAAGTTTTAGGTGCGTACACTGGCAGTTGCACATAGCTTGGCCGAGGATAGTCGCCAGGGGATGATGCTTCCAAGATCAGCCGAACCTTCCATGAGTGCCCTTTGCTCTGGGGAGAGGGAGGGTGAGGGTACTTGCTTTTACCCAAAAAGTACGGAGTATTATCCTTTTGTGATAGCATACTGATTGTCCAATAGCCTGAGTTGGGACCACAAGACAAATTTCACTTGTATGAGTGAAGGGGCGAAATGCTACAAACTCCACCGGCTGCTCTTTGTGTGCATGGAACACTGACATCTTATGTGACGTCTTCCGGACGTCTTCCCGAGACTTCACGAATGATATATTTCCAGAGTCCAAACATGTGCACAGGTCAACCACATAAAAAACACGTAGAAAAGCTTAAAATTTTGCGAGTCTGCCGTTCACTGTTGCATCACAATCCTACACAGAATGGATAGGCCTGTACTACGGTAATTAGTCAAAGAGCAGGTAAAATTAACGAGTGACCGGCCAGATGCAAATAAACATGCACACAGAGGCACTTATGGGTCCTTTGTCTGAAATGAAGAAGAAGCTTTTAGTCGGAAGGGTTGTCTGTTCCCTTCGCCTTATGACAGAAGTTAAACTTGCCTAATTTTGTTTACCAAGTAATGGTTCAAAGACTGGGTCTTCTTCCCATGTCATTTTACCTTTGGTTTTGCTAGCGAAAGAACAGTCTATAAGCGATATCACTGTCATTCTTGCTATATTTGGTGCTGTTTTTTAACTCACAGTCAGCCGTATTGTATGTTGGCATTGTAGCTACGCTACCGTCCGTTGCACAGCTATTGGAGAGAGTAAGGTAAGGTAAGTGAGGTATAGTAAATGAACGAAGGTAACAGAGAGCTAGCTTCGGAAACACTGACCTAGATAACCCTTAGACTCACCGCAATCCGTATTAGCTTTTGTTTGCCCCAAAAATGACAGTAACCCTGTTTGTGGAATCAAATCTAGGTAAAGGAGACCTCCTCAAATGATGATCGGAATAAAAATGCTTTGCACGCAGCCCACGGCCGGCGTCTACCATCTCAAACTCTGACTTCGACAATTCTTTTTATCTAACCGCAAAAAGTTGGACGCTCACTTAAGTGAATAGTTGTAGATCCTGGCGTGGATGTAAAGACCGCAAAATAAGGTGCAGCTAAAACGCTTTTTTAGAGGCAGAACGACAAAAAGGGGGTACTCATCTGAAAATACCAAACAGTAGTACGTTTCCGACGCATCCAGTACTAGTTTCTGTAGCAGTCATCGGCTGCATTGTATCCATATTCACTTTCAGAGCTCTAGAAGTCCAATTTTGGGTTCCTAGCCTTCTATTTTGTTCATATGGCAAGCACCAACACTATTGTTCTGTTACGAATGCGTGCTTGTGTGCCCAGTTGAACGAAGCTATTTTCCCAAGCCTTCCCTAACTGTCCACGAACAGCGAGGGGAATTCAGAACTAACATCCAGTGCACTTTTCGTTTAAACTAAACTTTTGTGCATAGTCGAAACACAAGAACCGATTAGTATAGTTTACTGAATGTCTTCAAGAGCCTAAGTTCATTTACGCTGACAGTATTTTTTTTACAGCTGTGCAATTATGTTGGCACATGAGCTCAGAACCTTTTGGACGAACACCTAAGTTTTTTGACAAAACTTGTGAATTTTGCATGCCTGCGGTGAGACTACCACCGAAACAAACAGCGCTTACAATACTCCAATTGACAGTTAAGGAGATATTAACCAGCTGTGACAAACATTTAGTCTACTAACGGGATCGAGACAAATAAACTTTGCTTCAAGATGAGCCTGTTCGTTCACTGATGTTGAGGTATCCAACTCAAATCATATGGGTACGTTCGGGGATTTCTGTACACATTTCGGTCTGTTTTTTTAAACATGGAACTCCACCTTGATTTCCCTTTTTCCAGCTTGATCGTAAGGATTGCTTTTGGGAGCGTTCATGCTCAAAATTCACGTTTGGACGCACGAGGCTCTTCTTGCCATAATTTGACTTAACTGGTGAGCGAGCTAGACAGTATTTTCGGACAGTCAAGTAAATACTACCCCAGTCTAAGATTCATGGCATCGGGACAACTCATATAACTAATTCCACAGATTTGAACTCCGCATGACACATTGCGGAGCTGACTCGGATAACATGAAGGGAAGGATCTTATACAAGTGTTTGAGGGACTCCGGTATACTTGCAATCATAATGAACTTCTATGGGATCATGGGACACGTTCCATCACATGCCAGTAGTTGGCGCAGCCGAATAACTCTGGTCCTTATTTCGTGCCTCTATCCTTTCCCTTTAGAAAAAGATTTGTTAAGACACAAACTGAGGGAACACTTGCCAAAGAAAGTTGTAAAACCGGCGGTAGCAGGAAGAAAAGGTGCATCAGTCAAAGATGACGACGACGATCATGAAGATGGTGATGAGATTGATGGCGACGATGAAGACCACGGTGATACAGAGGACAGTGACGGATACGACGAGGATGATGATAGTGGAATAGAGGACGACCAACACCCTCCCTCACTGCTGCGTACCCAAGTTAACCGCGTACTCCGGTGGATCGAAAATGTCGTTGGTGTGGAAAATTCAGAAGATTAGCTCTACAAGATTGTCACCGCATGTGTACTTTGTTATCTTTCCATTCCCTTGTGCCCAGAATAGTTTATGGACCGAAGCGTTGTTGGTTGAACTTAGTGCTTAGCTTGACTCTTTCGAGGAGAAATAAGAAAGGCAGGAAAAACCCAAAACACTAACAATGGTAACGAGGAGTCCCTCTCTGAATATTTTGCCTAATCAAAAGGCATTCGTTCTTCCCTCTGCCATATCCTGCCTCTCTTCTGTCTATAAGAAAAAGTCCACTCCTCTTCCCATAGAATTCAATTCTCGAACACCAAAACTCCTCCTTTCATCGATTCATTCGTTATTCCCTCGTTCATTTCGATTCTAGTAAAGTGTAGTACGTCCGTCTCTCTTGTTCTCACTTTTTTTCCTGAACACCAACAGTACTGCCTTACTTGCCGTCATCAAGTCAACTTTGAGCCTAATATTTTTGGCCTTACGTTATCAATAACGAGGGGATTTAATCTGCATTAGGATTGAAATGAGGAATCTAAGTTCAAACTAAGTGCTTCTGGTTTGCTACCTATTAACCCAGTGTTGTGTGAAAACTTGCTGCATCAACGTTGACACTTTAGTCGACAGATATTAGTCATAGCGGTGTGTGAAATTTGCATTCACATCCCTCTCTTTTGAACACTTTTCCTCCTGTCCTGGCGGAACTATTTTAGTCAGCCAAATAAAAGTTTAAGAGCACTAGACACGATTTTTGCTGTTGTTAGAGCTTGCAATGCCAATAATCGAGGTAAAAGAGTGTGCGAGTGAAAGACTGCCACCATATCCGCGGAAAGGAAAGCCCCGAAATCTCCCATTTGAACAGGTAAGCTCACAAGAGCTAATCACCGATATTCTCTATAATTAGACTTGAAACTGCCATCTGGAGGAGGGTCTATCCGGCAACCTTCTTTCCTCTAATATATCCCTCATTGGAACTTTTTTGTTTTCAATCTAGCCTTACGAAAACTATCGCTACCTGGCGGCAGCGATTATTATGGCTGCAGCCATAATTTTACGCTGACTGTCACTGTAACTGAGCGTAGGGCTTTCAACGCGCACGACCATTACTTGAACAAAGCTGTTGTTAATATGCAACTGAATCCAACAGCCCAAAACCTTGCAAATTATCTTGTAACTTAAGCAATATATAATTAATAGATGTGGTATCTCAATATTTAGAAGTATATTGTGTCAACTGATACAATAGGAGCGCAAGGTTTGAAAGTTGTCTAAGCCTGCTGGACGCGGCAGCCTAGTGCATGCCCGAGACAGTCTCTAGGTAACGTGGTCAACAGATAAACGGCAATTACTACGGCATTTGTTCTCCCGTAGTCGGACCGGGAATAATTCTCTCGTCGTGGTAGAAAGGAACACAACTGATGTCCCGTTTCTGTCTTAACTAACTGCTGTCCCCGTTCCATAACCTTAGTGTTGGAAGAAGATTAGCCAACAAGGAATACAACAGCTTTATTGCAAACGAGCGAGTGCAAAAGTTACAGGGAGCCTCGAGGTATGTAAAGCCTATTTTTGACCTTGATCCAGGCTGTCTGATCGGCGTTAGGCGAACACTGATCATTGTCGGTCATTGCTGAAATGATTGACTGCTTGAGCATTCAATCGGAAGCGGGCTTTTCTGGCCTGGATGCTTGACGGTTTCCCTATTGTGATTTTTTTTGGGGGATCTCACTAGGTTTCGGGCATTTCGCAATAACTTCCAGGAATCTGACCTCCCTGACAGTTCCATGTAATGCACCCAGAAGGCCAGTTACCAAAACACACATGGATAGGTATTTTTATGACTGAGGAAAAACCTGGGATTGCAGCTGATGGGTCACTGACGATAGTACCTATGAATCGAAGTTAATAACCCGGTTATTGCCTTACCTGGATGCCCTACCTACTCCATCTATGTGCTTACTGATTTCCAACTGTTTTCTCTCCTCACGGCCTTGGTTACCTTCATCCGTCGTGCTACATTCGCCATTCCGCTAGACAGTGGTATCACTGATATGTGCGCGTTAAATGGTTCACACTGCACCTACTAACAAGCCCCGTCCGTTTGTCTGCAGACATCCTGAATCGTGGTTACACCACCAATCAGAATCACGAGATTGATTCCCAATAAGGCGACTGCAACACAGACGTTTGACCTTTTTTACTACAGGCCACCGAACAACCAGTGAACAACGGGTATCAGCCAATAATCACTATGCCTCGGCAAGACATAAGCTGATCTGCATGCCTGTGGGATCAGGCCTGTGCCAAAATCAGGATAGGGACTGGTCGGTATGGTCTGGGTGTTTGAACCCAATATCACACCGTGGCCTCGTCTGCGTGTGGGTGCCGCTTCACACTTGCTGCGGACTGAAGACACCATGACAGCCTTGCCCACTAACCATGAAGACTCTCATGCGCGTCAGGCCTATGCTGAAAACGTCATACTGGCCGAAGAACTCACCGATAGGTTCCATTAAGATGACCTGGAACCACTGGTGCCACTCCAACAGCTAGTATTCATCATCATAGTCATCGACAACATAACATAAGTGTTCAACACCGATGCTGCGCTGCCGTACAACCATGACTTATTTGAAAGCCATATTGTGAAGAAAAGAATAAAGGTAGACGGGGAAGGGAGTTAGCGCTAGCTTACTACAATCATTCCGAGGTGCCTACACCTCCAGACATTCATTCAGACAATCTGGATAGAAACCGACAACGAGAACGCCACTGACATCGGTTGGAAGCCATATCTCGAAACGTCTCCAGCCAGACGCATGGGGATCACATGGTCCCCATCCTGGAAGGCGAGTATCACCGACAGCACCCAAGCGTTTCGTAATCTCTTTCATAACCCTCTGCCAGGCCATGGGTTGGTCACCTCTTTGCTTACGCCACTCTGAATTGGGCATGGAAGACAGCACTCTTTTCGGCAAACGATGGCTAGGCATAGGCAACACATGTCCCAACGCAGCTTCTGGTGCTGGACACATTCTTCAATGGAAGTACCCGTTGCACAACCGAAAACTCGCTAGCAATAAGTACAACTGTGAACCCCAGTGATTCAGTCATCGTTGCGGTGTCAAATTAGCCTCGACATGACAAACGCTGTTGCCGCGCAGGCGGTTGGTTTCTTATCCTTGATCTTATAAAACAAACGGACACAGGGGCCAGACCAGGAAATTGCTTGCAGCACGGAACCCGTGGCATGGCTCGACATGTGAGAGACATGACGGCCGGCTTCAGTGCTTTGAAGACGGGTAAGACGGGGAGAACATTACCGTACTGCTTGGCGTGAAATGACAGGCAGTCGACTAGTGGGTTAGTTTTGGGTACTGGAGCTGAACTCCCACGACGACGCAGGGTTTGGCACAGAAGTACAGGAAATGACTGATTGGATTGAAGGAGGTCGAACGGAGACGTCTTGACTCACTGCTGAATTCGAAAAAGTTGTTAGTTTGACAACACTGGACGTGTGCCTTGATGGATGTTTGCTCACACTGAAGAAAGTGTATCTTATATGTGAGCTGATGAAAGAATGGATAATGAACCACTGAGGAAGAGTCCATTTTGATAGCTAAGCAGTTAGAGATTGAAGATGGACTGATCGTTTGGGTAGATAAAACAAATGTTCACTCTAACTCTGCAGTTGAACGAGGGGTCCGTTAACTTAGGGATACACGAAAGCATATGGTTGTGGCCAGCACATTATTGGTGAAGCACCGGCTACTGACTTCACTGGTTTTACAGTCAAAAGAAGATCGTATACGCGTCCATGCTGCAACCATTGGATGCGGGTGTTGTTGAATGGGTGGGTCTCAGCAGACCAATCTTTGTTTGCGATACTAATCCTCTCACGCCTAGAAGAAGTCTTCGCAGAGGATCACTCTAGTACTTAGACTCCAAGGGTCCCGTTCACCGACTATCAATCCGACCGAGGATGGGTCTTTGTTCACCACAACTCTTCCCAAAGGATCAACAGTTGATACATGTCACTGCCACTGCTGTTCCTCGTATGTGACTTCCACAATGAGCCTGACGTTGATACCGCTTCGTTCTAAAATGTTTTATAAGTGGAAGGAGATTTGATGGACACTGAAACGGAACAAGGAATAGAATAACATGCGATTACGAATAAGAAGACTTCTTTGAGCCAACGAATGATGAATGAATTTCAGGTCTATAAGACTAAGCTGAACAAAGCAGGAACCATAATTACCCAGCAATAAGCACGGTAACCATTCTGTCTTCATAGGTGCGATCCCTCAAGTACTGACTGAACTGTCACAGATTGCAAGAAACAAACAAATTGCCATTTGTTTAGCATGGTTTCATGCTTCCCAATTTCAGGATGTCAATTCGAGACAAAAAATCTTTTACGCTATTAATGGCGCTATGTATACGTGTATAGAAGTACATAAAAACACAGCTATATTCAGCTATTCAATAATTCAACGAAAATGTGCTTTGCTAATTGTTATGTAAAATTCGGTTATTTGAGACCAGCCGTCCTATGATTCAGTGAACCGTGGATTTTCCTACCAACTACGTGAAGCTCAAGCTACTGGGCTAATTCTAGCCTTGACAGTTTGCTAGCTTTGACATTATTCCGGACGTACCATTTCTGACATGGCGCCATTTGGGCCGACGTGAGTAGTTTAATTCTTTCTCACTGGCCTAGTCCTGTTGTTCAAACTGCACAGAAAACGCGGAAACTACCAGTATAAAGACGATCTGTTCATCCAGGAAAGTAAAGAATGCTATAGGACTTCGTAAAAGGACAACTGAAATGAATCTAGCTTGCAAATGGATCCTACGTAAGATGAACTTCTGAATGCTTTGTATTTTTTTACCAGGATATCCGGTTAGGAACCTCAACCTGAGCAGAGCGCAACCAGTTTGCTATGTCCTGACGGGAAATTAATTCTAATCCAGTGGTAATTTTGAGATTTCAGTAGGGGGTGGTTCATGGTTTTGAAGCGCAAAAATTCATAAACTGAGTGCCTGTCCTTCAAACTGTTGCACAGTCATTTATATCCATATTACTTTGGTTAGAGCAGCTATGCTGTATTGGTGCAAACGTTTCAATATTTGGCACAAAAACTATATCAATAACACCAAATAGTTGCAGAAACACTGTTACTGTCATCGCAATTCTCTGAATAGCTCGACTCCCCTTCCGCTCGGAATCATCAAACGTGGAGCAATGAGTACGGATCTACCGAGATACACACTGAAATGTTCTGCTTCCCGTAAACAAAAAACTGGAGCTATAATGTAATTTAAGCCTTCGCATAGTGAAGTCGACATATTTGGAACGGCAAACTCTGCTGAGCTTATAGTCCGTGACATGAATCAGTGCTCAAACAATACTCAACGCACTAAGGCTAAGGAAAAGCGTGTGGACGGCGGTCATCGGGTGGGCACATTCCGAAGTTGCTAAATGGTTGGATCCTTTGATTCAGCTTGGATACTACGTGTTTTTCCACTGTCGAATCTGGAAAAAGATGACCTAGGTGGAGACAGAATTGAATAAAATGTGGTGTGAAAGTAAACTTAGTCGAATGATGGCGACTGATCGGTAAATTCCCTTGAGTATCTTTGAAGGAGAACAAGTGGGAGCTGAAACCGAGTGTTGAGAAGACAGACTTGTGTACGCATTGTACTACTGAGCGATATGTGCCCCAGTTTAGGGTGAGGTACTGGAATCTGGTCCTACTCTTGTTATAACTCATTATTAGCGTGAATTCTTGACCCCCGGTAGATGTGAACTCTAGATAGTTTATTTGCGAACTGCGGTTGTCATCGTTAACCAAAACATAATGTGTGGTAAGTTTCAAGCGCCCACGACGCCATCTGACTTGGGGGTTCGGACGAGGAGCCAAACGACGGAGGAGATCAGAATAATAATGGGTCGTCGTTGGAGTGGTCTGGTGAACATTTATCGCTTAGACATGAAGAGTCCACCCGGAACTTACCGTGGTGTGGCGGTTTGTGTACCTCGGCGATCCATTGAGCTATACTGGAGGGATGTCCGCGCGACACTCGCGGAATCCCTTATACAAGGTTGGTCAATAGTTAGAGGTGTGACAAACACAGTCATCTGGTTCTCCAGGTTTGGGGGAGGAACATGTGTGGCACCGTGTTCCATGAAAATGGGTAATGTACTTGCATTTCCGGCCAAACACCGCTGCCTTGCGGTCAGGCTTTTGAGCCAAATACTTTGGTTGAGAACCCTTATCGTCCTCCTGTCTAGGTGTGGGCGCCCTGGCAACATCCCAGACCACGTACAACCATGAATTGCACATATACAAATAAACTTATGCCACATCAGCCATCGGGTGGTGTCATCAGTCGAGTAAGCGAAAACAGGCTACTGCTGACTCCCTTCTTCCTCTTTCCCGTACTTTTTCTACCTTCTCTTCCCACCCAATGATAACTCACACCTTGTAGGCCAAGCACTTAGGACTGATGACTCCGTTCGTCATGCAAACGTTTTGCAAACAACAACTGCGCACCATCCGGCGCCGAAATCCTCAGGCATCTCGAAATCGATATTCAAGCCTCGACGCCCAATCTATCTGGCAGCCTTCAATGTCCGCACTCTGAAACAAGCAGGTCAACAGGCTGCTCTTGCTCCCACATTGGACTCGGTTGGCATTGATGTATGCTGTGTATCAGAAACAAGAATTCAAGATGCAAGCACAGTGAATGAACTAATCGCTCCATCACTCTCCACCTGTTTCCGGCTACGCACCTCTGGCGGTCCAAGGTCTACTGCAGCAGGATATGCAGGGGTTGTGCGCGGTTCGTCTGGCAACGTGAAGGCAATGTGGTGAAGGAGTCTCAAAGGGGAAACTTGATGGAGAACCGTTTGTCATGTTTGCTTACGCCCCAACTGACTGTGGCTTTGACACCACCAAAGGCAAGTTTTATGACGCCCTGAATGCCGTTTCTGTGAGCTAAAACCTCATATCGTTGTGGTTGCCGGAGATGTGAATGCAAATTGGGCAGGATTAGCGCATCTAAGACTCAACTAATTGGTCGACATGGAGTGGGCTCGATACGACGGACAATGGTGAACGACTGCTTCAGCTGGGTACTGACCGCAGGGTGTTTTTATGCAATACTAACTTCCGAAATAGCCGAAGTCGTCTGGTCACATGGTGTCCGCCAAAGGCGTGCTGGCCAGGAACTCAAATCGATCACATTGCCATCAATTACTGATGGCGCCGATCAATAACTGACTGGTGGTCGTTTTGGAACACATTTGTGGATTCTGACCACGCACTCATCCGGAGTCGCTTCTCCCTATTTTTTCCAGAGCCACGTAAGTTGCGAAAAAATCGTCCGCCAACCGAAAGACTGGCAGCTCTGGATGTTAGACGAATTTACGAGAATCGTCTTCTAGAGTCTCTTCCAAATGCTCGGCCATCAGATGTGAATTCATACTGGGACGAGACCGCCACCTGTTTGCACAGTGCTGGCAGTTTTACTTGTGGCATGGCGATACCAGGCTCAATCACTGGATATCACACCGAACAGTGGCACAGCTTAAATCTCGGAGAAACATCCCAGCCGGTCTCGAATTTAACTTGATGCGACGAATTATCAGACGTCAAGTGAGCGAGCCGACCATGTAGTCTGGTGGACACAGAAGGCCAAGGAAATGTAAGAGGCCCAGAAAGCCGGCAATGCCCGAAGTTTATTTCAGCTGATCCGTGCGACCAGTCCCCCGAAACCGCTTGTGACCAGAAACATCAAGGATAAGATGGGAGTGACCATCTTGAATAAAGACGAGCGCCTCGACCGGTGGGCTCAATATTTTGAACAACAGCTATCGTCGCCACCAGCTGCCCACAACTGACGTGGAACCCTGGACGGTGAACGTGAAACCACCTACGGCCTCGGAGGATACACAACCGAGACCTCACATGTAGGTTTACTGTCTTGTTGATATCCGATATCAGAACTTCGCCAACCACTTGCACGGAGCAATAGCCTTGGTCTTTTATGTCCACCCACTGATCCAGCCTAACTCTGCCCAATCAAAGAAAGTACAATTTCCTCAGTGAAAATTTCCTCAAGAAATGGGCTTTTGGAGGATATTTTGTGAGGCGCACAGGATGTCAGTTTCGTTTTTCTCGACCTTTCAACCTTCCACAATCTTCGGGATCTGTACATGTTATTTTTACAACTTCATAACGCCTTGACACGTTGGCCACCGCATTTGATTAACTCTAGGTGCGCTATCCTTCAAAGCCTATAGCCGTTAGTTCTCTCAGTGAGCTTTTTTACCCGAAAATATTTCGCATATATATATATATATATATATATATATATATATATGGGATACAATGAAACCGAAATAACAACACGATTATTTTTAACCCTGTGTGACGACCAGTTGATATAAATGCCAACTTTCTGTGTTCGTTTGGGACCGAATATGGAATTACGACTTCGCCATTTTTATGGCCCTTTTGTTCATAAGTGAAGGCAACAAATGTTCTATTCACTTGCTTTGCATGTGCATAAGGAAAATGTTTTCAGCTTTGGATTCAGGATTCCTTGTTGGATTCGATAAACCAGAGGAACGACAAGTCTGTTGGAAAACAGAGTTCAGCCGTGATAACTGCTTCTGAATTTTCATCGGCTTCGATAAAAGAGACTGGAGAGGAATGAGCAGGACCTTTAGGCTGAGCAACGAACACATCATCAGAACACTAGTCACTTCAGTATGCGGAATTTCGGTCTAGTGGGTAAGAATGTCTACGATGAGGAGCTCTTCTCGTCCTCCAGGGGAGTTTTAGTCGGCAATCTTTTCACCGTACGAACACTACTGGGTGTCTGACAGTAGCCTATTTGGGCGTTTCCGGTATCATGAGAGAATGAAAATAAAATGAGATCTGCGGAGTTGCAGACTAATCAGCTAGTGAAGATACAGTTACCGCGAGATCCAAATGAAACCAAAACGAACCTATCATTTATGGTGTTCTTCAGTCGAATAAGCTGCGTAAAGATCCGTTGTATCGTGGGTGGCCGTCTATTGGTTACGACTGAACTGAAACTGCCAGACTACGGGATAAGACAGAGAACCCTGGACACGGGTCTACTGTCAGGTAAAACATACGAAACTTCTGTGCAAATATATAGGATGGCTAAATGGCCAATTATGGTCGTTCGCTCTGTCCAGCCAATGGCGACGTTCCTGTCGTGACCAATTTCATACCCACTCCGCTGGTCGTATGCTGCTAAGCCGTTTTGTAAGCTCCACCAACGCACCTGATATCCGTGACGTGTGGGACCGATGGTGACCTCGGGAATGCGTCGATTTCTGCATAGGTGCTCTTTTTCATGTCTGGACACGTCCCGACAAGTTCACCTCGTATTTTTGTTGGATCGGTATCCAGTTCAGTTTTCCGTTCTCGAAGGTTCCTCAACAAACTCATTAGGGTTATCCTGTCAGTGTAATTTATTCCTGTTTTACTAGTGGAAAAAGTACTATTACTACTGCTCCTACGTGCTCAAACTGGATTTTCTAGGAATCACAAACACGAGCGATCAGGCCGTACTAAGTCCGCATGCCATAACATGCCATCCAAACAACTGGATTTGAAGTGAATTCGAAGACTGTGACTAGTCTCCAAATGTGCCAGAAAAATATACCCTTCTCGGCCTCTTTTTTCCATCAAGTGTCCATTGATCCTAGCTAGATAGGTTACTTAAATCAATTAAATTCATTTTACGCAACAATAGGAAATGAAATTTGTTTTAGATTGCTATGATCTCGCTTGTCGGATCGCCTTGAGAGAGATTAAACAAGGATTAGACAAGGATGTCCACTCTCAGAATTCTTGTTTAACTTCGTCATTGATGATATAATGAGGCGAACGCCAGGTCTTCAAAACCCCGGTGTTCAAATTATCGCTGGTGTATCATCCACATCTCTGCAGTCCAAGGCGAATCACAAGCCCTGTTATATCATCTTTCGACGTGCGCCTCGCACCTTCAAAGTGCTGTCATGCTTCAAAATGCACTGTTTCTGAACATGCCTCTAATCGTGGAGATTTTCACATACCTCGGCAGTTGTATTGACGGAAGTGTATCTGACGAAATCTGCAAGAATCTCAAAGACTCGAATAACGTTTGATAATTTGCTTAACTTGTGGCGTCAAAAAGGCTTACTACTGGGTATTTTAAGGGTCGTGTGTACCAGGCCACAGTATGGTACTGAAGCAACAGTGTCAACAGTGATGTTGCCGTCCTCGATGATGATGATGAGATCAGACAACAAGAATGCTGCCGGACGGGAATCATTTAGCCCGAACGAAACACTGTGACCTGGAGACATTTCCTTACTGGAGCCAGCGGCTGAACTTAATTGTACTGAAATAGATTACGCCTTCTGACAGCATTATTGCAGCAGTTATGTTCAGCTACAATAGGACGGAGTGAGAAACGTGACCGAATAAATCAGTAGCACAGTTTTTTCAATCAACAACCAGGCGTTCGGATGCTTAGAGCAAGACCATAGGACCGAAAAACAACCACACCGCCAAAGTCGAATTTGGAGCCCCATTTGCAACGTGTAGAAAATGACGATAACATAAGTGGCCTGAAACATTACTTTGAGGTAACCCATCTCACAACTGAATGGTTCCATCCCATAATGCACCAAATCATAGGAGTAATTTCGGCAAAGATCAGTGAAAGATACATGCAGTTATGCTAATGGACGAATAGGGGACAACAGAATGCAGGATAGACTTGCAAGTCACGGAGTTCCTCTGCGTTACCAGGGCGACGCCAGGCCAGCAAGTAGACAATTTTGATGACACAGCACAGGGTTTGGCGGAAGGTCTGCACATGGTGGAAGCTTTTGCTACGCTCAAACAACATACAACCATACCAACTTTCCAGACGTAATAGTCTCTTCGCTTTTGAGAAGCAGGATGGTGTTACCACTCGGTTGTATTATACCGCTCATTTCCATCGAACAGATAACCTATATTTTCACTGCGGAGATCAAGCATCTTGTGTGCGCATGCCAAGTTAACTTTATATACCAATTCAAGTGTACCTGCGGAAGGTCGGTCATACAATCAAACACCTGTCTGCTCGTGCTTCTGAATATGCCCCCTATGGTTATTGAAAATGAGCGATGTTGTTCAGCGAACAACAAAACGCTCAAGGGAATGGGAGGAAAACGACGGGCATGTGACGCGTCCAAAGTCATCCAAAAAGCATAGTCTGTAGGTGGTTTGAACGTAGCGGAAGATGTCACAGTGTGCAGGCCAGTTTCTTTACTATGTATTCAAAATCATCTACTGGTTGGCTTGGTGTCGCCCTGGTAAAGCAACTGAACTCGATAATTCGCAAGCCTATCCTGCATCCTCTGGTCTCCTGTTAATCTACTCTAATCCGATTTTCCAAATATACACCCTACTTGTTTGGGACAGTATTCCGTGCAAAGCTTAATTCTTACCGATAACCCAAGGCATGTTTACAATGGCGTCGAGATGTACTTCTAACCTCCTATTCATCAACCCATCTAGTCGTGGGCGTGCAATCCTGTGCTGAATAAGGGCCCAGCTACTTAAACTGATGTGCTGAAACCTTGTGCTTCGATTATTGAATGAAAGGTTCAGGCGAGATATGTGTAGTAAACTCTACATGCCTGACAACTTGAGACTAAAAGTTAACCGCAATTAAGACAAAAGGATTGAGTGTTGTGATTTGCCCTGGAGACTGGTGGAGTATTGTTTAATGTATATTATTACGGCGCACTTTACACGTGATTACTCGTGACCTACTAACCGAACATAGATGACCTTTCTTCCAAAATGCAAGCAGCTGTCCCACTGGAAGGGACAAACTCTTGGTCCAAGTAATACGCCTCAGCATTTCCAGTAATCGATTGGTGGTGCCGTACAAACAGCTGACTTCTTTGACTACTTCGCTGTTAAAACTGCGAAACAACTGCAACTATGCCGAAGAATTATCAAGTGCAGTCAAATGCTCGGTTGTATTGCCCTGTAGGTACCGACTAGTCCGTCACGGTACTAACCATCGGGGGCATATGCATGGTCTCTTATTCAATAAAGTCAACTAAATTACGCATCCAGACTATAAGATGGAAACCCAAATTCTCAAAGCTGGAATCCTCTGGATCCCAACTTGATGTAGCCAAAATATGAGCATCATTTAAAACAAACACGCGTGACTGAAACGCTAAATGACAAGCTTGAAATTCCACCAGCATACAAATACTCGAATGTAGCCGTGTGCACCAGGATGGGTACAGTTAGAAGTAAGACTTAGTGTCCTCGGCAAATTAAATCTCTAAGGTCACAGAAACTCAGCAAAATTTATTTTACAAGCTACTGATTCGGTGGCTTTGGGACATCCAGTTTGACGCGTACAGGACTTAGGGTATCAATCACCAAGACGGAAGAGTGGCTCCAGTTGCACAAAATGGAGAACATTATGAAAGAGACAGGATAAAGGGATAATACAAAAAGCGGAAATTGATATTCAAACAGTTCGAAGTGAGGCAGAAAACAACCAAAAGGGCAGCTAAGGTGAAATCCAGATGACGAAAACCCTAGGGATAAAGATAAAGGACTGGAGTAACATGACACACGCGAAATGTTCGGGACGAATAAAAGGAGGCGTGAAGCAGGCGTCACATCGCAACACAGAATAACCAGAAGAACGGAACAACTAAAGGAATGGAGAGGGACGGATTAGTGGTAACATCCTAACTACAACTTCCCTTGCTATTTCACAGCATAGCGTGCTCCGAAACCGTCCAGTTGGATTGATCTCTCCCAGTGGCTCACGCGGGATGTGCTGATTACCCAGGGGAGAAACTAAGAAACCAAAACACCGGAACTGGAAACACCTTTCTTTTCAGGCTCGTTTGGTTCCTTCTCCCCCACTATCCGAATTTTATGTTCGGTTTTGTATCGCTGCAGCTCACGCCCCTTCTCTTCAAACTTCTTTGTTAACGAGTCAATACATTCGGTCATCTGAAAGGTAAAAAAGGGTGTGTACCATAATAGCAGAAATGGGGAACAAGGTTAGAAGTACCACAAGAGCTCTGCGAAAGCACCCGGGTAAACAGAAACTGTGGAACAGATGGCATATAAAAGTCAATGTAAGTAGAAAAGAGTGCCTGAAAGTGAGTTTTAATGGACTCAGGATCAGTTAGGTGACGAGTTCAAAACCGACTGATGAATTTTTATCCAGGTAAGTCCGGGCATACATACGGCTGGAGACATTCCCTACTATGACGCCAGGGCCCTACTGATGATGATGAACACACAAGAGCACACAAACCCAAATATAAAATTATGAAGCCAAATGAAGGTTTGGAAAGAATGTTTTAACGTGAGCAGTCGAAATTAAGTTGGACGAGAAGCCTAGTCCTAGATATTAAAAGCATTTAGAATTGAGAATACATACACAAAACTGAAAGGACGCTTACAAGGTACCATGACGCAAGGCCTTTTATACGACAAATCGACGCACAAACGTCATTTTTATGCGTATAAAGCGTCGGTTTGCAGGTTCACTTGGAAGGAGCATGGATACTACATCAGCTGATGGTTCCCGAAAGGATCAGTGTTCGGTGGCATAGAAAAGGCATAGGAGAACTGAAAACCAACTGAAGTGAGGAAAATGTTGATAGTGTAGACGGTCGTTGGTTCGCTAGTTGGGTTGGGTGATTTGATTGCAAACGTTTTGTCACACATACACACCGCTACTCAACGCACCACTGGCTCATCGCTACGTTCCACCAGGCTCCACTACTCTCCCTAACAACGCACTGATGATGTCACCTTGGTTGGTGATGAGACGTCTGTAATCAAACTGCTCAGCTCAGTAAATAAACCAACGACCAACCACATACATAGTTAAAAAGCCTGACTATATGGACGGTTCAAAAGTCATCCCTATAGTGAGTAGGAAGAAATTGAGATAAAACTGCACCTTGAAGAACATCAGTATTACTGGGATTGAGTAGAGAGGAGGAAATACAATCAGCCAAAAAACCGAGCGAAGAAGCAGATAACCAAGCAGCTCGTGTAGACGGAGTTGTTTATCCACACTGAGAAAGATCGAAGAGAAGTCAGGAAAGGCACACTCAATTATACAGTGACCTCTGTCCAAAGAAGAAGCAAGTGAACAAGAGGAGCCATATCATCAAGGGTACTGCGACTGGCCTTCCAGGCAAATTGGAAGAGGCCAGAAGGCAGGTAAGGAGGAGTATCACGTAGTATCATTTTGAGCAAGGTTAGGAAAGAAGTATCAAGGTGATAACTTTCCCCTGCTTTGAGAATGGTCTTTGTGAGTCCAGTCATAAGGAAACTGGGAACCACCTTAATGATTATAAGTAGAGCTTCATACAGCTTCTCCGCTTAATGTTTCAGTTGAAGAAATACGCACCATCATCCATCAATCAATTAATCATCCATCATCATTATTAGTGTTCAACACTGATGCTTCGCTGCCGTAGAGGAAATGTGCAATCAAGACCTGAAGACATTGTCAATCGTACCAAGTACTCCCGAGATATTAAAATGACGCTGCTATTTGGAACGTGAATAAGGCACAGGAAATTTAAGGGTGTAGTGGAATAAGACAGAAACCATACCTTTAAGGGATCCAAATCCGGGCAGCAAACGTTCATGTCAAGTCATACTCCGCAGAGTTCCATACAACTTTTGATGAGTCCGGACTCATTAGCTCGGACAAGAAAACGTATTTCAACTTCTTTATATCCTATCATATCTGTTAATTGTTTATTAGCGACAGTACGCCTCCCACACATGTCAGCAAGTCTGTTGAAATGAATGGAGTTAACCAGTTTTCTGCGAAACAGCAACTTTTCCAAGGCATAGAATGATTGTCTAAATTATAGACTGTATTATAAAATTCGAGAAAATGTCCCGTGTGGAGTATACGTGCTCAATGGAGGGCAAAGAAGCCATTCCAGAAGTTTTTAACAACAATATGAAGTGATACAGCGCTTATAGACGAATCTGTGGGCAGAAGCCATGAAAGGACGATAATTACACGATCGGCAGGACATAAAACCTGGAGCGCCCAGAGGTACAAAATCACAAAGACCTGAAAGAAAATGTTGTAGACTGACCATAACAAGTTCACCTGCCATGATAAAAGATTAGCGATGCTAAGGGCGCGTTTTGTGCACCGGACGGAACGACGGGACGACTTACAAATTATTGAACCGAATTCTGTGAAAAACGGGCGAGATTCTAGGTTTACAGGATACCATCAAACATTCAACTGGATCACAACAATATGGAGAAAAGAAGCGCACGACATCTAGTCTTGGCGAACAAAAATAAGGAGATCTCCACTATGTTCGTTGTTCCTAGGCATACGATCGAGCCGGTAGAAGCTGTAAAAAGGAATGGCTCCCGTTGATCCCTTCCAAGAACCAACCACTATTTCTCCCATTTGTTTGACTACTCGTGAGCAGCCTGTTTATATACAACACCGTCTGCCTTCCTTGGTTTCTGCTCCCGCATAAGGTCTGCTCAGCCTCTAATTAATAATATTGAGCTCTTGTCTCTTGTCCGTTTTCGTTTGCAATTTCATATCAACTCTACCAATTTTCGAGTTTCTGCCCCGGCAAAGAAGCAGGTTCGCTCGGAGATCAAACCGGGAACCCCTCGAATGGCAGACCAGCTCGTTACCCGCTGCGCTAACCCCGCCTCCGGAGGCCATATTTTGCCATTACGTTTGTATTGCATCACACCTGATAATGTTTGTGGGGATTTTGTTTTAAACGAGGCTAAGCGCAGATTCCGATTTGACAAGTGGAACGTGCTGCTTCGTCACGCTGTCAGTTAGAGTGCAGGCATACTTAATTTGTGCCAAATTCACCCGATACCCGTTTTCCAGATATTTTCCGTTACCCCTCGAACTTACTGACTATCTTCTGTGCCGTGATCTAAGTATAGGGCCCATTTACACTGACTGACTACCAGTGAAAGGAAGAAGGCCTTCGCTGCGGAGTTGTTTATTTGAGAACGTCAACTGAACAGTTACAGACTATTGAACAGGGGAGCAAAACTCTCATATGCATCTCGTTTACAAAACTGAATATCCACCTTCTCCTTGAACGCGTCTTCCCGAATTTTATCTGGATGTTCATTGACTGCTACTCAACTGCAAGCAAATGCTACAAAGAGACTCCACAAATTCCGTAACAGATCTCACTTTTCAAGAGACGCAAAGCGGATTTACGAGAAGACGTGCTACTCACATGCCGCATCAGTAGTATCCACCGTTACACCAGCATCTGTACATTTGTGTATCATTCGGTACTTAATAGCTATTGCTTCCAGAAAGTCCTGTAGTCTTACTGTCTATTTTTCTGCCACTACCGATTGCGCCATTGTCGATTGCACGTCCTGCTTAATTCATGATGTCTATTAACCCATTTTTCATAGAAATAGTTATCCGTGCAGCATCTACTACTCTAATCCGTCTGTTACTACTGTCTAGTGAATACCAACTGCGTGTAGTCCGATAGCTCCAATCGTCCTGTAAGAACCCTAATCGCACGGAACTAATAGCAACCGAAGTGGTAACGCAGTCAGTGTTCAAGCAATATTCTTGAATTGTTACCAAGCGGGCATTATGAACCTAGCTGTAGAACCAGTCGTAAATCTTCAATCCTGATAGAAATCAATCCGGCAGTGATAGGCGCAATGAGGGGGAAAGACATCTTCGCGGCAGATGTAGCAACTTCGGGATGGTTTCAGTAATGAAATTCGAGCAAAATGACGAATTCCTGGAACAATCTGGTAAACGGAAGTTTCAGTTCAGAATACGGGACGTTAAAGAATCAGTTTTCTCAATGATAATTAAGTGGTAACCCATATACAGAACGCGTATGTAATCTCAATGCAATTATAACATCACACGAAAGCTTCGAGTGCGCCATACGGCTAAAGAAATCCCGAGCATGAGTAGTTTTCAGGAAAATGATTTTGATTAATGATTGACTCAATAAACAGTACAAACCTTTTAAATGAGCTGTATATAATGGCTAGTTAGCATAGCAATCAGTAGGCAGTGATGAGATAATGTTTGAGACAGTTGAAGTATTGAACTTCATCTTCGAAATAACATTAGGGAATGAGTTGGGAAGGTGCCCGTTATAGAGAGGAGCAGAGAAGAAGAGAAATTGGATTTGCTTGACGAAAGGATTCATCAATAAGAACAGCTACAGTTTGACTAAACCACGGGCGTGATTTCAAAACTACGGCTCACTGGATCAGATGACTAGCTACAAACAGTTAACAGCATGGTTGTGATAAACCGGTTAGAGTTGACAAACATCAGGTTAACTGGAGGCAGAAAACCGGAAACAGGCATTCGCATATACGCAATGGTCTAACTATGCTGATACCAGACAGTTTGTAAGGGCAGTTCCTGAGAGAAGACAAATTGCAATGATTGCCAGATAAAAATCCACCTATCCAATAGACCGGGCAGTTGGCAAATGTAATTAGGTAGAACGGTCAATGTTAACGGTGGGGTGTTCCGTAGTAAACGGACGTATATTCTTGCAATGCAATGTGGAGAAAAGAAAACAACGCACCTTTTGAACATTAGTTTCCAGAGCAGGAAGGATATCCTTCACCTGCCGCTCGATCAGGACATTGCCAATAATCCGCATGCACTTCCGGGTTGGATCAACCCCTTGCAGCACTTTTATCACCATGCTTTGGAATTGAGGAAAGGAGCATAAACAACTGAGTAGTGAGAGGAAGTTTTGAGAACCAGCGGGAGGGAACAGATATACAAGTAATCGAAAACAAACCTGGAGAGAGAGAGAGAACCATGCCATAGCACCCAAGTCCAGTTTTCCGGCAATGACTAATGGTTGCAGTGATTCCTATCACTCACTCAATCGAAATGGATGACTTGTAAATTAGAGCCTTCATTGTAATGGGTCGAATGAATGAAGCTGTACCACAACGGAACATAACAGACACGACGACATGGTCTACCAAAGCAATTTCATCTAATCTGAAGCTCACCGATCCCTGCTATCGGACCCTTAGTGGAACAAAATTTAAAGCGCCCGGTGGTGGTGCCCTTTCGGTGGTTAACTGTTGTGCATCCCACAAGAAGTAACAGTATGAATGTTGCAACGTTTCAATCCCAGAAAGGGACGGTCAAAAAGCCAAAGGAACAGAAGATTGCACCTCGATCATTACGCTAGGTAGGTTTGGTACAAGCTTACGACTTCAGGGTGTGTAGGCTGGAAAAGAGAATTGACTGAACCTTTAGACATTGAATCTAAAGATCGATGATGTATAGCACGCGGAAAGGAATTCTACCCTAGCTGGTGCCGCTCTTATTACAGCGAACGGGCGCTCCATGAGTGATTTCGATCACCTTGCTATGTACGGCAAATGGGACTGTTCGCACACAGCACAACAAGAATAATATGGAAGCATTGAAGTTGAGTATGGTAAACACATCAGACTAGAAGTCTCCACATGTCACGTCTATCTCTATAAGGGAACAGAGTGCGACATTTTCGAGTAACATACACAAATCTGGTGAAAGGATATTACTGGTTGCAGTGGATAAAACCGTAGGCGAAAATACGTGCAATCGGGGACTGTTGTAAGTAGACTTGTCGACAATTACAGGCCAGTCGCAACAGAAAATTGAGAACTATCAAAATTTGCCGATCCAATGAGCGGTAGTGGTGGGGGAGTTTTACCAGATGCGGTAATCAGAGTCGCGAGTGAACATAGATGCTATCAGGGTTAAGGTATATGCAGCCAAAACACCCTGGTATTTTAGGAGACATTAAACATCGTGTGATTGGTATTGGAATATAGAATCTTTTACAACCATTCCAGAGGTCTTGATTGCCGGGAGCGGATTTCTCCCAAGTACAACACAGGCAAGGAGACAACACACCATAGGATGTTATCGGCTGCTGATTGCTTGCAGGTCACAGTCTTGTGTGTGCGGTCCCCATCCTGGAAGGCGACTGGCACCGACAGCATCCAAACGTTTCGTAATCTCTTTCATACCTTCCTGCCACTGTGAATTGGGCACGGGAAACAGCATTCTCTTCGGCAAACAATGGTTCGGCATGCGCTATACATGGCCTAACCAACGCACCTTCTGGTGCTAGACGCACTCTTCAATGAAAGTCCCCCTTGCACAACCGAAAACTCGTTTTCTAATTGCACCGTTGCGGGTTCGCTGATACTATCCCACACGAGCCTGATACACACATCCCTTGAGATTAAGGGATATGCCGCTTTGATGACATAGGTGTCTCAAATAAGCAAACGCGCCCCGAGCCTTGCAGATTCATGCAGTGACCTCATCTGTCACACTACAATCACAACTTATACAAATTCTAAGATATGCGAAACGCTCCATAATCTCGAGTGCTTCTCCTCAGGTTATAAGAGGCGTACTTAGTGATTGAATGTACACAAGCATGACCTTACACTTTGTGGGTGCAGAGTGTATACCAAAGAACGGGATGCCTTGGTCAGTTCATCCGAAAATATCTGCGCCTTCTCTTCGAAGACCAGAACGATCTCGTCTGTATATTCCACATAGACAAGGTCTACGTCAGAGGCTATTTGAACTCCGGGCCTTTGAAGATCTTCCAGCGTTCATCTCAATATGTCATTGATCAACAAATTAAATAAGAACGGACAGAGTGGCACCCTGACGAACAGCGCCTTATGTACGGAAGCTTTCGGAGAGCTCTTCGTATATTCTCACACGTCCGAAAGTGCGAATGCAAAGAACTTATTATTTTCACAAACTTCCGGAGTGTTCCTTGCTGAGCAAGTGTATTAAAGAGAACCGATCGGTCAACCGAGCCGAATGAGTCTCGTAAAACCGGAAATACTAGAATGGTGGGTCATTTGTGACCTGACGAAGTGTGCAGATTTAGTCAACGCAACCTCCACGAGGCCGGGATCCTGCTTGCTGCTCTCGAGTCTGTTTCACGAGCCACCATAGGGCGATGAAGCACAAGTAACATCAGCAGTCTCGTTACAACCAGGGTTAAGCTGATCCGCCTGTGGTTACCACACTCATTACGAGCCCTTTTTGAAAATGGGCACTATTACCGACTCCCCCAGTTGTCTGGGACAGGTACCTTTTCCAAAATGCAGGCAAACAGAACATACAACAGCCGAATGAACAATGCTGACGGGACGTCATCCGGATCAGCAGCTGGGTGGCGGTTGAGAGAACACATGCAGTCATAAACCTTCGAGGCCATAGGGGTTCCACATTCACCGTCAAGTGTTCTGCGTCAGTTGTGGGCTCCAGATGAGTGGCACCTGGTGGCCCCGAGAACTGTTGTTTGAAGTATTCGACTCACAGGTCGAGGCGCTCTTCTTCCTCAAAGATTGTCACACTATTTCGATACTTCACAGTCTCGTACATACATGGTAGCACGGATCAACTGAAATAATCTTTGGACAATATCGGCTTCCTGGGCATCCTCTATTTCCTTGGATTTCTGTGAGCACAAGAGTTCACGGTCGGCTCGCACACTCACTTTCACTTGACGTCAGATAATTAACCGCGTCAAGCTATCTTCGGGAACGACTGGGATATTTCTCTGAGATTTAAGCAGTTCCACTGGTCGCTCTGATATCCAATGCGGCCCCGGAAATCGAATGGAGAAGCGACTCCGGACGAGTGCGTGGTCAGAATCCAAAAATGTGTCTTAAAACGACTAGCAGTCAGTTATTGGACCGTGCTATCGGTAACTGATGCCAAGTCGTTGGAGGTCACCATTTGGCCAGACGAGTTCGGCTATTTCGGAACTTAGTACTCCATAAAGACAGCCTTCAATCAGCGCACAGCTGAAGCAACCATTCACCACTGTGCATGCGTACCGAGTTCAATCCATGTCGGTCACGTACTTGAGCCCCAGGTGCGCTAAGCCTGCCCACTTGTGCATTCAGAATTCCGGCAACCACAACGATACCTTAGCTGGTATCCCACCGCTACAGAGCATTCAGGGTGTCATAAAACCTGTCTTTGATAGCGCCAGGGATACATTCCAGTGGAGTGGTGGTCAGTCTATTCAACATGTCTTGTGGTTCGCCTTGGTCTTCAACGGTGAGGGCGATATCTACGTACTCCAGATCGACAAGGCTCTCACCAGCAACAATCTGAACACCAGCGTTCGCCTCATTATTTCATCAATGATGAAGTTAAACAAGGATGGAGAAAGTGGGCATCTTTGTCGGACATCACTTTTTGTAGGGAAGCTTTTGGAGAGCACATCATGCACTTTCACACGCCCAGAGGTACGTGAATATAGGGATAGGATTATGTCCACAAACTCATTGAGCATACACTGTTGAGCAAGTGTAGTTAACAGGACTGACCGATCGACAGGATCGAACGCACCCTTGAAGGACAAGGAACAGTAAGAATGGGGGTCGTCTGTACATGTGGCGTTGCTCAACACCTGACGGAGTGTGGAGATGTGGTCAACACAGCCTCTACCCGGTCGAAATCCCGCTTGATTCTCACGAGCCAAGGTTTCGCGTGCCACCGTAAGCCCACGAAGAATCAGTGACGCCAGAAGGCTTGTCACAACAGAAGTCAAACTAACACCTAGGTGGTCACTACATTCACTGCGAGTACCCTTTATAAAAATGGGCACTATTAAAAATTCACAACAGTTGTCTGGGACGGTCACTTCCTCTGAGACCCAAACAGGCTGAACAGGCACTGGCTGAAAAACGCACCACCATCCTTGAACAGAGCAGGTGGAAGGTCGTCAGGACCAGCAGCACGATGGCATTTTCGAAAAAAATAAAAATAAAAAGTGGTTCAGCTGTAGCACTCTTTCGGTGCCTGGCTACCATGCCACCGGAAGGAAGCATGAGGGCTGAGATACTGCCAGGTTGCCAAAGCCTAGACGGGGGGAGTGGAGAGGCAGAGGTCGGGTTCGAACCACGGACCTTCCGGTCAGTAAATTCGCTCTCTAACCAATTGAGCCATCTCGCCCCCACTTCTGAGGTTGAGGGCGGCTCCATATTCACAATCTACCTTTATGTTGAAGACCAGGATTCCGGAGTGGAGGTTGCAGATGGTCAACTGAATTGCTGTCATCATCATCAGCTGTAAGAAACCGTGTACTTGTCGTACAGTGTTTGTAGCTGCCACAGTTTCGTCCACCGATGATTTGGGGAGGTGAGGTAGGTAGCTGCGCATTGGAGGCGCGAGCTGCGTAAATACACCACTGTCAATGGACTGTTAAGTGGGGAATTGGGAAGGAGCTATGCATTGAAGGCAATAGCTTGGATGCACGAGCGCCATTGAGGGCGCGATTGGGCCATGTCTGACAATGTCTCTAACCATTGATGTGGCCCGTCTCGGGGTCCCCATCCAGGAAGACGGCAGTGACCAGCGCAGCTGAGTTTGCTGGTAATGGCTTATACTTCGCTGCCAAGTCATTGTTTGACCGCCTCTGGCTCGTTTCCACCCTTCACGTGGTTGTGCGAAAAGAACCCTTCGAGGAAGTCGGTCGACTGGCATACGCAGCACGTGGCCAAGCCAGCGCAACCTATGCAGTGTGATCAGTTCATCTATCGAGGGTGAGTTATTTCTCCCGAATACCATTCGACGTACTTCAGCATTGCTGATCCGGTGTTCCCACCAGATTCGGGCAATGCTCCGGAAGACATCGGTGGTCAAACACTGAAAGTCGTTTGACGTCCTCGGCGCGCAGCGGCCAGGTTTCTGATCCGTATAGTAATACGGAGCGCACCGCAGCATTAGTAAACTCGACCCTTGACGGATAAGCTGATGTCACGCCTACGCCACAGGTGACGCAGGTTCACAAAAGCTGCTCGGGCCTTCCCAATTCGGATGGAAATATCATCTTTCGCGAGACCACCGGGACTAATACAGCTGCCCAGGTAGACAAATTTGTCTACTACCTCAATCGGTTCACCCGCAAGCAACAGGCTAGGGTTCGGGCCCACCCAGTCTTGCAGTAGCACTTTACACTTTGCAGGTGTGAAGCGCATGCCGAACCGTGAGGCGGAATTAGTTAGATTATTTAATATTCTTTGCATTACCACGGCGTCAGATCCAAGAAGAGCTATGTCGTCTGCATACTCGATATCTGTGAGCGGACGCCCTGGGAGCACTTCGACTCCACAGGCATAGAGGCTGATAGTGAGTCTTCCATGATCGCATCAATGACGAAGTTGAACAGGAAAGGTGAAAGAGGACACCCTGTCTGACACCACTTGATGTGGTGAACTCAGGCGAGCTCCTCGTAGACCTTCACACGGCCGCGGGAGTTGGCGTACAGCGCCTTAAGGAGGGTCAAGAATTTATGGGGGACACCTTTGCTCCACAGACACTGCCATAGTGCCTGGCGGTCTACAGAGTCAAAGGCAGCTTTCAGATCGAGGAACACAACCATTGTTGGTTGCTGGAAGCAGTGTCGCTGCTCAAGAATCTGTCGGAGGGTGAAGATATGATCGATGCATCCTCTTGCAGGACGGAACCCAGCTTGGTTTTCACGGATTTCTCTCCTGTGTTCAGTCAACCTTCGAAGGATAAGACCAGAGAGTACCTTCGATGCCACAGCTAACAGGCTGATGCCACGGTGGTTTTCGCACAGCGTCCGCGTACCCTTTTTGAAAATAGGGATAACTGTCGACATGCCCCATTCTGCAGGCACCTTCTCTTCGTTCCATATAGCACCAACAAGCTTTGTCAGATGGGTCACCAGGGATTCTCCGCCTTCTTTGAAGAGGGCTGGATAGAGACCGTCCGGTCCTGGTGCCTCACGTTTTAGTACGGATATTTCGTACTTTATTTCTTCTTCCGAAGGGCGATCAAGGTTTACATTCCACTTGCCCGTATGCATTATCTCCAGGCTGTGTTGCAGGAGGCCAGCTGAACTGTTCTTCGAAGTGTTCGGCCCATCTTTCTAGTCGACGTTTTGGGAGTGAATTAATGAGCCATCTTTTTCACTTATCGTTTCGCTGACCGTTGCTTTCCTGGGACCAGTCGATCGTATCAGTTGATATAGGGCACGGCTGTTTCCCGTAGCAAAAGCCTTCTCCATCTCTCGAGCTTTCGATTTCCACCAGAGCTCTCGGTCTTTCCTTACTCTTCACTATTTGGCGTTTAAGGGATTTGCGTGCGCCGTCGTACGCGTTGCCTGCTGGTATGGATTTCCGGGCATCAATCATGGATAGCGACCTCGCCGATATCCAGTGGTTTGTGGTCGAATCGGGAGGTTGGACAGACAGCACTGAACGCCGCTAACATGGCTTCTTTCACATTTTGCCACGCTTCATCTACATTCGCACTGCCAGTGCATGTGTTGTTGGGCTAGCTCAGATCGGTACTGTTGAGCTATGGTCGATCTTCGAAGATAGTGGATTGGCATGCTTCTTTCTAGTTTGCGAGGGCCTGAAGGGAAGCGAACTGTCAGGCGTGCACGCACCATGGCGTGATCGGAATCAAGTGGAGTGCCCCAAAAGGAACGGCAGTCTTGAATTGTGGCTCTCCACCGGTAGCTGATGGCCACGTGGTCCAACTGGGTCCACGGTTGATTTGCAGTTGGTGGCCGCCAGGTCACGCGATGCGAACGCTTATGTTGAAAGTTCGTACTTGCCAGAAACAGTTCATGGTCAGCACACAACTGAAGGAGTCGATCTCCGTTGTCTGTGCGGCGAGCATCGACTCCAAATCGACCGCCCAAATGTGATTCCAAGGAGCTCAGACGACCCACTTGAGCATTCAGATCGCCTGCAAGGATCACAATATCAGTGCTTTTTGCCTGACGAATGAGCCCGGATAGTTCTCGATAAAGGTATCCTTCTCAACATCAGAACTGCAGTCCGTTGGGGCATAAGCCGACACTACAAACAGGCACCGCTTTTATGCCGAGAGGCATTGAGCTTGATTGAACTGGATAACCGGACGGCGCAAAGCCGACTGTTCACTGGGATCCAATCAGCAAAGCGCGTTCAGCTCTGGGGCTGAGTGCAACTCCCACGCCATATAGTCCACGAGTCATCGCTTCTGGGTCACCGGACACACGGAGGGAGAAATGTGAAAGAGCTGAGTTCATCCTTGGCGTTCTGAGATGCATAACCACGCTTGGGTCTTGTATGCGTGTTTCGGAGACACAGCATACATCAATTTTAGGGAGTATAAGGTTTCAGCAAGCTTTGCCTGTTTGCCAATTTGACATAGAGTACGGACGTTAAAAGCTCCTATATAGAAAGGATCTCGTGGATTTAGAAGGGTGTTATTTTGTTTACTGTTAATAGGCAGCAAGGGGCATAGGGCCTTTCGGTCAGATAACTGACAGTCAAGTGACCCAGTGACGTTTGCTTGTGTGGTGGGAAGGGGTTGGGGAGGGACATCGGTGGACACAGAACTGCGCGGGCAAATGATACTTCCCGGTTGCCCAGGCCGAGGAAGGGGGTTTGGTTGAGGTACCCCACCTTGAGCCTTTGACTCAAAAGTCTGACCCACAAGGCAGTGGGAGGATGTAGGGTTTTGTTCGGGGACCCTGCCCCTAGCCTCTGACTTAAAAGTCTGACCCACGAGGCAGTGGACAGTAGGGTTTTCTTTGGGGACCCTGCCCGGAGCCGATGACTCAATAGTCTGACCTGCTCGGCTGCAGGGGTTGGCCTAACCCGAGGGCGCAGGGAATAAGGCATTACTGTCTCATTCCTGATGCGGCTGCGCACAGCAGGTGCCTTTTGAGCAGCACCGGACTCTTTGGTTTTAAAAGTATTTCGACCGTAGTGGATAATGCGCCGGCGGTCACGGTCAACCGTTGGGCGATCGGAGTGTGCGGTTTTAGGGCCGACCTTTTCTAACCCGTCCTTCCTCGGGGGAAGGCAGCATCGCTGCTTCCATAAATATGGACATGCTGGTCACCTGGGGGAAACACCTTACTGCCTTCACACTCCTGTCGCAGAGGACAGTACGACTTTACCCCCAGACCGCCTCGTAGCACGATTACTCGTAGTACGGGGTCTCGCTGCTCTTGGTCTGACTGCTCCCTTTGGCCTTCCTGGCATGGTTGCACCTTGTGGAACGACGTTCCAGCCAGTTATACCGCGGGATCATTGCAGCACTCAAGCCCGACCATCACGTCAAGGTGGCAGCTTTAGGTCGGGACTGAATTGCTGTTCGAAGTATTGTGTCCCGCGGTCCAAAGGTTCTGCTTTGCTGGGTGTCAGAGAGCCTTTCGGGTCCCTGGCAGAGACGCTTCCGCTCGGTCGTTCATACAATACCCAGCCCAGCATATCCAGATGCAGCGGCATCTGCATCACCAGAGGTGCGCAGCCAGAACCAGGAAGAGAGCGAACGGATAGTCAGTTAAACCATAGTAATTGCGTCATGTATCCTTGCTTCTGAGAGACGGCATGCATCAATTAAGAGGGGATCCGGCGTACGAGCAAGAGCCACCTGTTGTCCTGGTTGCTTCAGTGTGCGAACATTAAAAGCGGCTAAATAGACAGGTTTTCAGAGTCTGAAAACAGACGTCGAATTCTTTAGGGACGTTACTGAATTCGGACACACAGAAGCTGCGGCTGAGTGCGATGCACGGCGAGCGAAATGGTCAGTTCTAGTGGTTCTGGTGGTGGCATGGCAGCTAGGCGCCGATTATTTTTATTTTTTTGCGGCACTGCGCAAGCATTTCATGCAATCCAAAAATGTGGTCAATACACTTTCTACGTGGAGGAAACCCTGTCTGAGGCTCACGAATTTGCATCTCACGTGTCGGGGCTAGGCATCATAGTAGTACTGAAGCCACAAGTCGCGTTATAAAAGGCGTGGGACTTGAGCCTCCTTGGTTGGAAAGGGCACTTAGAAAGCCTTTCTTGAATAGAGGTATGATGACTCATTGGTTCCACTTGTCTGGAACGCGGTCCTGTTCCAAAAAAAGGTTCAAAAATTTAGTTAGGGCAGAACGCAAAGACCCACCACCGTCTTTAAGTAGCGATGGTGGAATCTTATCTGGCCCAGCAGCCCATTGGTGTTTCAAGGCAAAAAAGCGTATTGTCACTAAATCACCTGAGATAGAATATAAACTTATAGAAAACAGTTCTGACTGGGTGGGTCGAACGCATCCTCCATTTCTTGGACGTGCTGGCCTCCTTTTATTGTGCTGACGTCTCACAGTCCGTCCAAAGGAACTGTACTACGACCCAGAAGGGATAGGTGTGGTTGCGAGGGGCAGAGGTAGTTCTGAAATCCACTGGTATGTACGAATTGAAAAACACCATATGTCAAGTTTTCAGCATTATGGATAGCGCTCTGCATCTCACCCCGAAGGTCTGGCATCAAGGAACCGGTAGTTGGTCTAAACCTACCACACCAATCTAAATTTTAAGAAGCGGATTGCCACATGTGTTCCAACCCCAACATGGAGGAGGAGGAGTGATGCTTCGTTGCCGTAGGTGGGAAAACCCAGGTGAAAGCCTGTAGATGTAGAACGGGAATGCTCCACCACACATCGATCGACAGTCGCAATCAAGACCCGAAGCAGTCACCTTATCGTGTTAGTCGTGCTTTTGTGCTGCAATGATACTGAGGGTTATACTGGACAGAAATCAGTTCCTTAAGATACGACCATGCAAGTTTCGTCAACGTAGAACAGTCCGATGAACAGCGAGACCCCGCAAATCGTCGTTTGGCTATAACACCCTTGCGGTACCTAGCTGACATGCCACACGAAGGAAGAATGAGGGCTGAGATACCGCCAGGATTCCCAAGCCTAAGCAGGACCAATCGAGATGCCTGGGTTGGATTCGAACTGTGGACCTTCCGTCAGTAATTGTGCACCTTAAAGACTGAGCTACCTCGAGCATCGTACTGTGAGAAATCACATTGCAAGACACCTGGATGTAACCTCGCACTGTTCTATGCGATAAGAATGCGAAGGCAGTAAGGCGTTTCCTCCAGGCGACCAGCACGTCCATATGTATGGAGGCAGCGACGCAACCTTCCCGGAAGAAGGACGGTTAAAAAAGGTCGGACCCAAAAGCCACGCATTCCGATCGCCCAACAGCTGACAGTGACCGCCGACGGATAATTCAATACTGTCTGGTGCTGCTCAAAAGGCACTTGATGTGCGCACTTGCATCAGCAATCAGACAGTTATCCCTTACTTCCTGCGCCCAAGGGCCAGACCAGTCTCCTGCAGCCAAGTGGGTCAGACCGTGAAGGGTCCCTCAAGAAAGCCATAAAAAACGCTGTCTCACGGTTCAGAATTTTGAGTCAGAGTTAAGGAGAAGGGTCCCTGAAAAAACCCTACATCCTACCACTGCCTTGTGTATCAGGCTTTTGAATCAAAGGCTTAAGATGGGGTACCTCAACCAAATATCATTCGCCCTTATACGTCTTCGCTCACTGACTCATCTCCACGCGCCCCTCACCCAAGTCATTCTGACTCAGTCAGCTGTCACTCACCTAACCGTTGCTCCGTATCTACGCTTCCGTCCAGTAAAACAGATAAAAATAAAGCCTTATTAAATTCAAGAAATCTTTCCCACATTGCGGCTTTCAACGGCCGTGCTCAGTCAACTTGGGCAACAGGTTGCTCTTGCACATTGTTCTTCCTTTCAATCGACGTATGTTGTATCTCCGAAGCACGCATACAAGACCCCAGCCCGGTCATACATCTCAGACCACTCGGTACAAACCCAGATTTCTTGCACTTAACTCCTCAGGTGTCTGGTGATTCTGATACAATGGCTCGTTGTATCTACGGCGTGAGAGTTGCGCTTAGCCATAGGGATGAGCGCGCCCTATTGGACTGGATTCCATCAAACAATCGTCTTTGTGTTTTTAGTTGACTGGTTCAGTCAAGATCAATGTATCTCAACGTGATAAACGATGTTTGCTTTTTTCAGCGAACGCTGCGAGAGAGAGCCGTTATGAGGCTTCTATCGAGATCTGTCTCGGATTGACAGACCTCTGATAAATCGAAGAAACCTGGGAAATGGAGAAAGTTTTTGCAACCAGGAACAATCGCACCCTGTTCCAGATAATCCGACCGACTGGTCTGAGGGTGGGTGTTGGTGAAGCGATCTCCAAGAAGGGTGAGACCTCAATCCAACCATAGAAACGTCGTCTTGAACGATGAACTAGATACTTTGAAGAACAGTTCAGCTGAACCCCATCAACTTCGTCTGGAAGGTCTAACTGAAGCTGAGAGATGCGTCGACACCGGTCCGCCATCGTAGACGGAAGTCTAACATACAACGTCATTGCTTCAATGCAACAAAGCACCTGAACCAGACGGTCTCTAACCCGGAAACTTCCAAGGTGGTGAGTCCATGGTTGATAACTTAACGACCATATTCCAAAATACATGGAGTAGGGAGAAAAATCGAACAGAATGAAGCACCTCGATGGTGATTCCCATATTCGAAAAGCGTGCGACGTCGTCGTGCGAAAACCACCAGCTTCAAAGGTGCCTTCTAGCATCATGATACGAAAGTTGGCCCACCTTCGAGAAAGTTAGATTCGCGAGAATGAAGCTGGGTTTCGCTCTAGGAGAGGATGCATCGGTCATAACTTCACGTTGCGGCAAGTGCTGGAATTGCGCAACTCTTTCCAACGATGGCCGCACTTCGCGATCTTAAATTTGCTTTTGACTCCGTTGACCATCAGACTATGGCAGTCTGTCAATGAAGGATACTCCTAAATTCTTCGCTTAGAAATGCAAACTACTTCAAGTAACCTAAATAGTCCTACTGCGCAGATCAGTAGGCGTTTCACGCCTGTAAGGTGCTCCTGCAAGACTAGGTGGGAGCTAACCGAAACCTCATGCTTGCAGGTAAGCCAATCCATGTGGGTGATAGGCAAGTTCGTTTACCTGCAGAGCTGTATAAGTCCCAGTGTTCTGGCGAGAGTCGAAGTCACTTCCCGACTTGGGAGACCATGACAGTGGTCGAAATTTGTGGAGCCGACGTAACATCAGCTTGAAAGAGTGTATAGTGCCGCGGTCAGGTCTGTTTTATTTTGTGGATCGGGAAGATGGCCGGTGCGTGTGGAACACCTTCGAAGGCTCTTCGTGTTTGACCATAGGTGCCCTCGAAGAATTGTACGAGTCGGGTGGGAACACCAGACGTCATGCCGAAGTACGCCAGACAATTTTCGGAAAAGTCCATTCGTCCTTGACAGATCAACTGGTCACATTCCACAAGTTACGCTGGTTCGGTCATGTACTTCGTATGCCAGAGGACCGTTTGCCTCGTGGAACCCACCTTGCCCAGCCTTGTGTCGCACGGAGACGAGCTAGGAGCGGTCAGTTCATGACCTGGTGACGAAGCATCGGAGTCCTTACCATTCAACTCAATCGTGTTGCTAAATGCCGTCTTCCCGGATGGGGACCGCGGGACGAGACAAACCAGTGGTTAGTGACCCTGAGAGATATGCCTGTGTCACGCAGCCAGTGGTGGTCTTGCATCGAAGCTATTGCCCACACTGCATAGCTCTCAGCCCACGCCATGTAGATTCAATCGATGTCAAGGAAATGATCGGGCCATCGCGGCTCTCATTCCCTTCTTCTTGCTTTCGGAAAACGAAGCAGCAGCTGGAAACAATGCACTTCGGATGCAGTCTGTGGGCTCAAAAACAAATGAAATTAAATTAACTGGGTCACCATCATCATCATCATCATTCAGCTGTAGCACCCTTTCGGTACCTAGCTGTCATGTCACCGGAAGGAAGCATGAAGGCTGAGATACTGCCAGGTTGCCCAAGCCTAGACAGGGAAAGTCGAGATGCAGAGGTCGGGTTCGAACTACCGTCATTCCGGTCAGTAAATCCGCGCTCTAACCACAACCATCTCGCCTCCAACTGGGTCGTCGCACTCACTCATTATGGCATAGACTGTTATGGAACCACGACACCATCGAAAATAGTTACTTCGTGGTTATCTGACCACAGTCCAACAGTATACGACCACAATTTAAACATATATAAAGGTGAAAAGCCACCAAGTATCCAACAACGACCATCAGTCTACCGTTAGTTTGTATTCAATTAACTACCCATAAGCACGTCCTGAGTAGGAATATCTGCGAAATAACCACATGATTACCGTTGTGCTAAATCGTCATGCTCAACGAATTTTCAAGTGGAAGTATGCATATTTGAATTTTTTGGACAAAAAAAAACAAAAAATTTCACGCTACGGCGACTCTGCGCTCAACCTGCCAGACTGTCAACAACCCCGCGTTCATATCCTGCGGAAACTATAATGAGTATACAGCAGCGAAACGACGAAATATGGCTCACATAAGGCTGTCTCTTCACGACGGACATGTTTCGAGAAAGCTCGTATTGTGTTCTTTGCAGAGAACTGGTGCTTTGTTCTCCATCCTATGTCAGGCAAAGCCGGAGCGAAAGAAGTAGCCGGGAGATGAAGTTCCAAACCAAACATATTATCAGTGACCCACATCAGTGGGGTCTAATACTGTATTCCATGGACTTATTTAAATTGAACTGAAATCGGTTAAGTTAGCAGATATCCGTTCGGACCCATCGTTAATCTCTGCCTGCATTGCGTTGCTTGTCAGCACGTAGGCTCCGCGTTGCAATCCACTCTTCTGGCGCTAGCTTGGCACCATATCCTCGACGACGGCCTCATCCCACTGTTCTAGTTCTGAACTATGGGTCTGTTCGTACATGGAATGTACCACAGAGTGGTTGCCGTAGCTTTCATGGTTGAAGCATCAGGTGCTAGCTAGCACTTGGGTAACATAGATTACCTTTACTAAAACCGCGTGTGATCTGTCGATAGATCACTAGTTGATCAACTAGCAAATGCAATACACAAGTTTTACACTACTCAGAGTAGATAAACAACAATTTTAATCGAACATTTCCCATTGAATATCTCTCTTAACCCTTGATCATCTTTTACCGCATAATACTTTTGCATCTCCACGATAACTTATTGGGGAGAAGTGAAGCAATCAGTGATGTCAAAGAGCAACTTTAACTTACCTGTGCTCCCTCTGATCCATCTCTAGATCGTTTATTTTGCTAGCAATTGATCGTTGCTCATATCTCAGTCGATTAAAGCCTTCAACAATCTCCTCCTCTGACTGACTCTTCGCTTTACTCGAAGACGCCGACATCGAGGTCGACGAGGGAAGCAAGCACACGTGGTACTCCAATTGGTTACTGCCTGTGACCTTCAGACGCAAAACAGGGTGCACACGGATTGACGTATACAGGAGCGAGGCTTTCGCCCAATTTTCTCGGGTCGATTTTCTTCTTGTCATACAGAGGCTGCCGTTCACCTGAAAAGCACAAGCGAAAAAAGGTGTAGCACTGCTCTTTAAGTCCTCATCGCGGGGCAGTAAGCTTACCAGCGCAAGGGCTCGCATAAAAAGGAGTCTAAAAGTGCTTTGAAGTGGGTACTAGATGGAGCGTGGACAACATTCGGAGGAAGTTTATTCCACGCAGCAATTACCCGAAAGGAGAAAAAATTCGCCTAATGAAGTTGGGCACCCTGAGCTTGAAAATCTTCTTACCATGTCCCCGCCGTGTGTTATCTGGATCAACGGTGAAAAACCTGTTCAAGGCATAAGTAAGTATTAGGTCTCCTAGGAGGCGACAACACTCCAGGGGAATGAGGTCAGGCATAGTTAGGCGCATTTCATAGTTATTTAAGGCCGGTAACCATTCTAGTGCCAGCTCGCTGGACACACCCAATGAGGGTTAGGTCCCTCTTGCGTCCTGAGTAGATAACACGGTTGGCATGTTCAGGAAGCGGTCTTCAGGCATTTGCCGGTGGCTCAGTCAGAAACACCTCCAGGAAGTGAAGCCATTTCAGAATTGCTACAGACTGTTCACAACTTAACTACCCGTTGTTTACGAAATACCTCTTTCTACATTTTACTAAAGGTTTGTTCCCTGACCGGTTTTCTTATTCCACTTATGCATGTATTTTGCCATTTTATGCCAGTGGTTTCACATCCAACTGAACTAATTTTCGTTGAAGTTGAAAGTTGCATTTATCAAACATCTTTCCTCGTCGGCCAAATGGTTTACTACACAATCATACTGACCTACCTAATTTCCTTTCTTACAGTGAACAAAGCCACGAAGCTGAAAGCTTGCGCCCGCGCTTAAGTTTACGTCCCTCATTAGTCAGAAGTAGATTAAGCTGGTTATTCCTACAGATACGCGGAGCGCCAGTGTGGTGTTTTGTACCTTTATTTTGCTTCCATTATAACACTACGTATTTTGTCAATTGCATAACCGTTTTTTGTTTGAATACGAAAAACTACAAAAAGGCGCACTTGTACGGCATGCCCCCACAAGTTGGGAGTAAACATTATTATTACTAATTTCACGCAGTACCAACGTGGCCACATGCTCCGACTCTCTCTTCTGATTTCGCTCGCGCTTACAGCGGTCATTCGCGAGTCTCATGTGCTAACTCTGGTACCAAAACATTTCAGACTATCTCCGGAATCTATTATATGCGGGAAATGGCAGAAGAAGACCCCTGGGCAACCATGGTTGGATTATTGTTTATTCGCTGACCCGGGCCAACGACGAACTAGTTTAAAGAGAACAATTATTAGTGAGTCTGTTCCATCTGACCTCTTTATTATTGTACACTCAATCTAGCGTTATTATTTTTTATTTCTTTGCAACACACTCCTGTGAACTAGCATATTGGGTAAGCAGACCAATACACCGGCTTCCTAGCCATCATTCTGCAGCCTCTTCCTACCTTACACCCGGGAGTTTCGTTCAGCTGAATGCATGGCACTGACATGTATCCGAAGGAGATTGTTACTTGTAACGTTTGGCTTGAATACGCGGCTTTATCGTATAAAGTGCTGCAGTTAGTAGCTGGCGAGATCGTAAACCCCCGTAACTCACAGGATAAATACTACGGCCTCCAGAGGTGTCAGCACGCCCTGTGAAGCGAATATCCAACGGTTTGATTCCAGTGTGCAGGATGACAATCTTCGGTCCTGACGAAGCCCCGTGGGTGCGGGCACGTGTTGGTGACAGATTCGGGGGAGCTCATTGCTGTCACGTACGCTTCACCAAAAAACAACAGTTAGCATCACTCCGACGTTTTCTGAACTTTGCCAATGTCAAAGAAACCCACGGGCCAGTACTTTTGAGGAAGCCTTTTTTAATCAACTCTTCTGCGGTGCTTAATCAGACGCTCTCTAGTCTTCTGCTTATAGGTATCATTGGCAGTGAGCTTCCGGTTTAGTATGCTTCCTTTAATGCTAAAAATGGTAACTCTGGACACGTGGATGTACAGGTGAAAGCCTCCGTGGTAGACAGAACGAGGTCAAGTGTGCGCGAATTTGGAGTTGTGTTCAGTTTTGCCTTAATGTTATGGCATTTGCATGTGTGCAAAACCAATAAGCCCTGCATACATAACCCGTACACTTACCTTATAGAAATTCGCCGCGATCAACTCATATTCCATTGTGTTGCTGGTCTGGATAGTGCGCTACGGCAAGCCTCCTTTCTTTTGTCCTAACGTTACACACTGCGCTCAATGGACTCTCGAATGTTTCACCTTGCGGCCCAGCGCCTCTATATCATTCCTTAATGGGTTGCCCATGCACCTTCCGTGATGGCTCAGTTCTAAGGGACCAATAAAACGCCAAGTAACGCTCGGAAAAGCGATTGCACTGTATTGACGGACTGAAGCACACATTATGGTATGTGTTCTGGCAAGCCTAATGCTTCGCACATTCGGGTGCATAATTCTTGTCATTGTAACAGAAGGGGGCTATTGGGGAAGACAACAATGTTCTATATATGGCCTGCCGAACTGCCACGTATGCATTTTCTCCACTTCTGAAACAACAGACTTTGCGATCGTCCTGGCTCTAATAAAACCATGGTTCTAGAGCTAATCCTTGGTTTGGTCTCCGTGGAGAAATAAAGGAGATGCAGCTGAATAAAAATAAGTGGACTTGGTTCATTTGTCCAGCTTATGCTTTAAATTCCCTCAAACGCCGGTTATCGTTTGTGTGTCTAACTCATTCAGCTCGGCTGCGTTGCTTCTGTCTCACGCAGTACCAACGTGGCCACATGCTCCGACTCTCTCTTCTGATTTCGCTCGCGCTTACAGCGGTCATTCGCGAGTCTCATGTGCTAACTCTGGTACCAAAACATTTCAGACTATCTCCGGAATCTATTATATGCGGGAAATGGCAGAAGAAGACCCCTGGGCAACCATGGTTGGATTATTGTTTATTCGCTGACCCGGGCCAACGACGAACTAGTTTAAAGAGAACAATTATTAGTGAGTCTGTTCCATCTGACCTCTTTATTATTGTACACTCAATCTAGCGTTATTATTTTTTATTTCTTTGCAACACACTCCTGTGAACTAGCATATTGGGTAAGCAGACCAATACACCGGCTTCCTAGCCATCATTCTGCAGCCTCTTCCTACCTTACACCCGGGAGTTTCGTTCAGCTGAATGCATGGCACTGACATGTATCCGAAGGAGATTGTTACTTGTAACGTTTGGCTTGAATACGCGGCTTTATCGTATAAAGTGCTGCAGTTAGTAGCTGGCGAGATCGTAAACCCCCGTAACTCACAGGATAAATACTACGGCCTCCAGAGGTGTCAGCACGCCCTGTGAAGCGAATATCCAACGGTTTGATTCCAGTGTGCAGGATGACAATCTTCGGTCCTGACGAAGCCCCGTGGGTGCGGGCACGTGTTGGTGACAGATTCGGGGGAGCTCATTGCTGTCACGTACGCTTCACCAAAAAACAACAGTTAGCATCACTCCGACGTTTTCTGAACTTTGCCAATGTCAAAGAAACCCACGGGCCAGTACTTTTGAGGAAGCCTTTTTTAATCAACTCTTCTGCGGTGCTTAATCAGACGCTCTCTAGTCTTCTGCTTATAGGTATCATTGGCAGTGAGCTTCCGGTTTAGTATGCTTCCTTTAATGCTAAAAATGGTAACTCTGGACACGTGGATGTACAGGTGAAAGCCTCCGTGGTAGACAGAACGAGGTCAAGTGTGCGCGAATTTGGAGTTGTGTTCAGTTTTGCCTTAATGTTATGGCATTTGCATGTGTGCAAAACCAATAAGCCCTGCATACATAACCCGTACACTTACCTTATAGAAATTCGCCGCGATCAACTCATATTCCATTGTGTTGCTGGTCTGGATAGTGCGCTACGGCAAGCCTCCTTTCTTTTGTCCTAACGTTACACACTGCGCTCAATGGACTCTCGAATGTTTCACCTTGCGGCCCAGCGCCTCTATATCATTCCTTAATGGGTTGCCCATGCACCTTCCGTGATGGCTCAGTTCTAAGGGACCAATAAAACGCCAAGTAACGCTCGGAAAAGCGATTGCACTGTATTGACGGACTGAAGCACACATTATGGTATGTGTTCTGGCAAGCCTAATGCTTCGCACATTCGGGTGCATAATTCTTGTCATTGTAACAGAAGGGGGCTATTGGGGAAGACAACAATGTTCTATATATGGCCTGCCGAACTGCCACGTATGCATTTTCTCCACTTCTGAAACAACAGACTTTGCGATCGTCCTGGCTCTAATAAAACCATGGTTCTAGAGCTAATCCTTGGTTTGGTCTCCGTGGAGAAATAAAGGAGATGCAGCTGAATAAAAATAAGTGGACTTGGTTCATTTGTCCAGCTTATGCTTTAAATTCCCTCAAACGCCGGTTATCGTTTGTGTGTCTAACTCATTCAGCTCGGCTGCGTTGCTTCTGTCATCTGTCTTATACCGGAATTTAATAACGCGAGAGCCGAGAATTAGACAGCGTTATGGCTCCTCACCCTGCACATCCCGTGACATGAATGTAAGTAGCCACAGGTTTAGATAATTGGGTTCTTCCGGCAGAACTTATCGCCGTAATGCAGTACCCTCCTGTGCACAGACACAACTGCAACCCCTCGGGTATCATAGGCGATTCAGCTGAATCTGGGTGCTTAGACTGCTTTCCGTTCACATAAAACAAAACAAAATGCAGAGCGCTTGTCGGATGCCTGTGACGCTGGAACAAGCTTGCCCTAGTTCTAGGGTACATCCTAGGGGAAATTCAGTATGGGTTCAAAATCCCAAAAGCAGTGGGGTGAACCTGCTATCACGGATGAAAGCCAATTTGTGCAAAATTAGAGCAAGTGATCCGACGCGTTGAACGAAGGCCACCCAGCAGTGTCAGTGTTCACTTTCTTGGACTGTGACTGAGCTTTACTAATAACACATCGTTGACCATATATACAACATTGCACTGCATGTTGGGTTCGATACAGTTTTATTTCCAAACTTTGTGAGGTTATTCACTGTGGACACAAACTAACAGCCTGCTTTTCCTTCAAAATTCCCCAGCAGCTTCATGCGTGTGCACAATGACCCGTTTTATTAACGGTCTGTGATAGCTTCTTTGAACTGATTGCGTCCTAACACTATACCCCATGTGAAAGGCCCGCGTCCCTCAAGTGTCAGCAAACCGCTCGTTCTCACGAGGTAACTAAAATGAACGTAAGCTCAAAAAAGGTTTTATGTTCGGGTTCTTACAGCTCCTAGCACTCTTCTCCAGCTTTATAAACGACCATGCACCTCGTCACTATCCCTGAGGTACACTATCGTACTGGAGAATGCTATTCAGAAGAAGTCATACATGGGCGACCCCATACACTTCGATCACCAACCGTCCTCCTTCACTCGCTCCATCCGAATAATTTGTTTTCCCCACACACACGCCCGATGTGAATTTTTTCAAGTATTGTGCGGCAGCGGTAGATACTAACTGTAACCATTTACCACTGACTTTTATTCTAGGCCGCGGAGTGCTTTCTTGCACTAGCACATTCTAATAAACTATTTTACTCGTTTTCGCTTTCGAGTGCACAACCCAGTTGTGGCTAGTTTTCGCCCGGATGGCATGGACAATTATCGACAGATTACACTCCACCCTCGATGACCTCATGTGCATCTCCGCAACATGCCGTTGTGGTTCGTCTGTAATTCACGAATTAAACCTAACGGTCCCAATTGGATGCACTATTCCACTGTTTCACTCAAGACGTCCATGTGCGGGACTGTATATAAACCCAGGTACGACGTCACGAGTAAGCTATTCACTCGGCCACATCCGGTTTGATGGTCTGCGCGTATTTTACCACACAAGGTATATTGTGCCAACTAAAGCCTGACTGACTACCTGGCCGTCATTCTGAGAACAAGGCGGTAATATGAGTATCTTGGGCCAGTGGATCGTTTGCAAGGCGCAGGCTCGGGTTGACGACTTATTGAAAGACAGAAATTTCGTTGAGAAAATGAGAAAATTGAGCATGAAACATTATACTACTTAACTTTGAGGGCTGTGTTTGGCGCGTTGAAACAGGACCCGCAAAAAGGTCGGATGGCTCAGGGCTAAATTGTTTGCTTGGGTTTGCCAATACGTACACGAGAAGTGAAATGGCGTGGCGAGCGCGGGCGCGTGATAAAGACTGTAAGAAAATTCATGCGAGTACGGCACGTATACTTGGCAGTACCATGCTTAAATTGCGTTGCCATACTTCCGTGGCAACTGTCATATTTCAAGTAGTTTGTAAAAGAGCATTACCATGGCTACCGCAACTTGGATTGACAAAGTGGATGATAAGTTAAAATTCAGTCCAGCGAAGTCTCAGGAGTTTGAAGGAGGAGTAAAGTTTGCAATCAGAAACTCAGGAACCTGAGATACGGTACAGAATCTAGCGACGGTGCTCCGAGTCGGAGGTTAAACAAGGCCTTGTTTGCCCGTAATGACTAATGCAAAAAGGACTCAAGATGGGGCCTATATCTTAAAGGCCAGATGGGCCCAACGAAGCCTTGACAAGGTAATCAGCGGAGGTATGATTAAATTGTGACAAGTAAATAAACCAAATCGTGCGTTTGGAAATTCATCAGGCACCGATATAAATTGACAATTGCTAAACCGTTTGAAAGGCACAGTTCCTAATAGCTACTGACAATATTTCTATGGTCTACATTAGCCAAGCTAGGTAGGAGACATGGCATCAAGGACCATAACTAAATAAGGCAGCGCGTGGTCTGGATATATCTGACATGATGAATGGCTACGTATGGTGTCTATTACTACAAATTGTCAAGTCAGGTTAATCGGGAGACGCGGCAGTTGTGTGTCACTCTGATCGCAAAACGAAAATAAGCAAAGTTGCGCATTACCACAGGCATTCTACGAGACCATGGGGTTTGACTATATTGGTTGTAGGTATCAACATGGTTGACTTACCGAAGGAGCAGACACAGCGTTCCGTGGCATTTAAGCCGACGGTCGACAAAGGTCGAAACGTGTTATAAAACTGGGAGCTAACTCAAGAGGACGAAGTGTAAACAAAGATGGGAAATTGTTTCGGGATTCGGAGAGTTAGGATGTCTCATAGCTGAAAGACAGGTAACAAGGTAAACTGAAGCAAACACGGCAAAATATAAAACATCTGAGAATGCAACCGGCGTGATGAAGAATGTCCCTCGATATGGAGCACCATCTGAGGAGCGACGTGAGGAGAGTGGTTGTGGCGAAATAAGGTGACAAACCGGTTAAAAACGGCTCATGTGGAATCTGTGATATTATAAGATAGGATAAGATAATTGCTACACGCACTGTATGCACGAAACTGGAAGTCGACTTGGGGTTCCCCAGGCATAACAACTGCCTGAGCTACTGCAGTCAGTTGCAAGACCTTTGGAGCATGCAAGAAAGGATCCTACAAGTGCCAGTTACGGGACCGGTAATTCTTAATAAAAAGCTCTCCGTTGAAAGTCGTTCTGTGGAGCAAGAGGAGAAATGCGAACGCGTTTTTTTCGAAATATGATGAATGACGCAGCTGCAACTAATGAAACACCGACAGCTTTGTGCGCCACTGTAGGTTAAAAAGCTAGAAGAATACCTTTGGGCGATCCGATGTGACTTTTAGTGGTTTGGAGGATTCACGGGTTCACGGATTCACGGATTGATACACAGGAGCGAGGCTTTTGCCCAAGTTTCTCGGGTCGGTTTTGTTCTTGTCGTTCAGCAGCTGTCGTTCACCTGAAAGGCACAAGTGAAAAAAGGGTGTAGCACTGCTCTTTAAGTTCTCAGCGCGGGGCAGTATGTTTGCCAGCGCGAGGACTCGCGTAAATAAGTGTCTAATAGTGTTTTGAACTGAGTTCTAGAGGGAGCGTGGACAACCGTCTCAGGAAGGTTATTCCACGCAGCAACTACCCGAAATGAGAAAAAAGTTTGCCTAATGAAGGTGTGCGCTCTGAGCTTAAAAATCTTACCATGTCCCCGCCGTGTGTTTGCTGGGTCAACGGTGAAAAACCTGTTGGCCAAGCCTTGTTCAAACAGGGCGTAAGTAAGAATTAAGTCCCCTCGGAGGCGACGATACTCCAAGGGAAAGAGGTCGAGCACCACGAGACGCGTTTCGTAGTCCATGGACTTGAGACCGGCAACCATTTTCGTAGCAGCTCGCTGGACACGCTCAATGAGGATTACGTCTTTCGTGCGTCCTGAATAGACAACCGGGTTGGCATATTCAACGAGCGGTCTGACATAGGCCCCATAGAGTATTTGGAAGTCCGTGCGAGTAATACGAGAGAAGGTACGCCGAATCATCCGTAGAACAGCGAATGCCTTCTGAGCCGATTTCTCAAGGTGCAGTGAGAAGGACAGGTTTGGAGAGAGCCAGATACCCAAATCTTTTTTGGCATCTATCCTCGTGATGTCTTCTGGTCCTTTCTCACCATGCATGACAAAGGAGTTCGCTGAGTCTCCTCCAAATGACATATGGGCGCACTTTTCGTCATTCAGAGGAAGGTGCCAGTCCAACGACTTCCCCCGTCTGTTTCAGAATACTGTCAGGTAAGTGTTACAACCATATCAGGCCAAAACCTACAACCATAGATAAAATCGTCACCATATAGATTGATTAAAGGCCAACTTCACGCCTACTTGCCGGAAGCAACGCGCTCATGTTTATCATTTGGACATCGTGCCATTGCAAAACTCATGGCTCTGACATATCACTTTTGAATACTGCCCGTTCTCTTAGCTGCTAGATCGCGCACTTTATGCAACTTCTCTTAGAGAGGACGGTTACTCATTTACCAATGAAATTACTTTTTCAGGTCAGCGGCACGTAAGAACGCGACCATGACCGCCTTAGTCGCTGTCAGTGCAAAATGTTGATGCTAGCCAAGAAGCCTCCAAATAACCTACCATTTTCTGCAAAAAACCTAAAATGCCGCCTATTTTTCCGAAAATCACAGCAAAGAAGTTACCGATATCTAAGGACCCGATTCCCAAACCTGCCAAATCGCTGTGATCCGTACTAGTCACTCGAAAGGTAAATGCATGGTTTGTGGGCATCGCGGTCTTGACAGCACTCTATTGCCTACCCAGTTTACCTCATCTACTCAAGAGATATAAGATCCTCCATCCTCCATGGATCACGGGGTTATTCGGGTTCTTACCGTGTTTATTCCAGTATCCGGAGAGACTGCACCCTACACAGAAGCACCCCAGTCGTGGTCTACTAAACTTTATTTACCGACTGGATTTGAGTGAGTCCGGAAAAATTAAGCAACCTGTCGCTTGCTTATTTTTTATTTTTCGAAACAGCCGAGAAAACTGACCTAATAATAGATCAGCCTCCCCTGATCATTACCCTGAGCATTACCATGAAGCTGGGAACACGGGCCGCGGGAAATTATGCACCTGTCTCCATCTCCACCGTATCATAGGTTAGGCAGGAATGATATTTTATTATGTAGGTGGTTTCGTTATTATTCATCCATCTACTTACGACTGATTTTTAAACCGCTTATTCGTTATTAGTTCGCCTTCCCGGATACTGTAACGCCTGTTGGCTGCAATAGTATAGGAAAGATGAAGGTCCGATCAAGGAACTTTAAAACCAGGCCACTAGATTAGTCTATAGGTATGACAGTTAACCAGCACGTTTTGCTTTTTACGTCGAAATCTACCTGTGCATAAGCGCTTAAGAAGGACGCGTTCGGTATCCGCGTGTAGGTTGTCCAAAGCCATCAACCATGGTATAGCACCCACTCTTAGCATACCATTCGCTAAGGTCACACCCACAGCCCCTTCTAACGAAGATGTAACGGGCGTGCCCGAAATAAATTTCAAGTTCCATTATTTTGTCTTATTGGAACCGCTAACCAGGCTCCGCAATTACCCTCCACGTTCCAGAAAGTCATGAAATGCAGATTGTTTGGCTCGTCTGTGCCCTAATATTAGGCGTTTTCCACATCATGCATGCGTTAAGCCCACAAAACCCGTCATCTTCTTGTCGCTCCCATGTAGCTTGCTATTTCTGTTCTATTATTATTTAGCTCCAACAATCTTACTGACCGTGGATGCAAACACTCTCCGCCGTCGAACCCACTACCACGGGTAGTGATAACAAGCCGTTCCTTTTACTTTCGGCCACTCAGTCGGCAAATGCGAGCAGTGAAAAACTCCATTCGATCTGAACATGTGGATTCCCAACCTCCTGTTAGAGTTGATTTCTACCGGACTTTTTGAATATTTTATTTTCCTAATTCCAGCCACTTCTCTCAAATGAAACCTATGTGCAGAAGCCAAACTCATCCACTCAACTATACCACTGACATCGTTTGGCACTTATACCTTGTATCGTCTCTAACCTGGCGCATTGGGGATCACGAGGACTTTATCCTGGATGGCGAGTAGCACAGACAGCACCCTAAGGCTTCGTAGTCTACTTCATAACGCTCTGCCACGCCAAGGGTTTGCCACCTCTCTGCTTCCGCCAATCTGAATTAAGCATTAAAACCAGCACTCTTCGGCAAACGATGGTTCGTCATTCACCCTAAGTCTCCTTACAGCTGGGAGTAAGCTGGTACACCTGTAGTTGCCACATTCAGTATGAGCCTCACTTTTAAAACTGGGCACCACAAGTGACTCTCCCGGTTGTCCCGGACAGTCTCTTTTTCCCCAATGCAGGCCAACTGATTAGGCAAGCACTAACTAGGGATTTCACTCCTAACTATGAAGAACGCAGATCGGAGGTCATCCGGCCAAGGAGCTCCGTGGCACATGAGTGAACATATGCGATAATAAACGTTTGAGGTCGTAGGAGTTCCGAGTTCACTGCTCACGGTTTTTCGTCAACTGTGACCTCCAGATGAGTGCGAGCGTTTGGCCGCGCTACTTGCTGTTCGAAGTTCTTGGCCACCCGTCAAGGCGCTCTCTTTTATTCAAGATGATAACTCTCTTCTGATTATTGACACTTTCGGTTACAAGAGTTTTCCGGCGGTGGATCGCCCTGATCAATTAAAAAATCCCTGAACATTACCGGCTTCCTGGACTTCTTCAAGTTCCTTGTCCTCTTGTGTACACCAGACTTTACGATCCACTTAGATGCGCTAATCCTGCCCAATTTGCATTCACATCTCCGGCAACCACAACGATATTTGAGGTTTTAGCCCGCAGAAACAGGGCATTCAGGGCGTCATAAAACTTACCTTTGGTGGTGTCAAAGCCACAGTCAGTTGGGGCGTAAGCAAACATGACAAACGGTTCTCCATCAAGTTTCACCTTTGAGACTCTTTCATCACAATGCCTTCACGTTGCCAGACGAACCGCGCACAACCCCTGCATATCCTGCTGCAGTAGACCTTGGACCGCCAGAGGTGCGTAGCCGGAAACAGGTGGAGAGTGATGGAGCGATTAGTTCATTCACTGTGCTTGCATCTTGAATTCTTGTTTCTGATACACAGCATACATCAATGCCAACCGAGTCCAATGTGGGAGCAAGAGCAGCCTGTTGACCTGTTTGTTTCAGAGTGCAGACATTGAAGACGGACAGATAGACTGGGCGTCGAGGCTTGAATATCGATTTCGAGATACTTTGGCAGGTCGGCACCGTGCGCCGAGCAGCTGTTGCACGCAGAATCTTTGCAGGACAAACGGATTCATCAGTCATAACTGCTGGATCAACAAGTAGACTTATTGATTTGGGCTTGAATAAGAGCAAAAATAACATAACACAGTATCAATGGAGGCGTCAGCAGTAGCACGTTTTCATTAGCCCGCCCCGCTTTATGCGGTTAGTGAAGCGAACCTGCTGATGGAACCGCGCGTCGGGCAATTTTTCGAATGAGGTTAATGATAATTGTGATGGGACGGTTGTACATGGGATTATATACTTCCGGGGCTCCCGCACCCAGACAAGAAAACTCTTAGTGTATTTTGGTTTAAATGCCTGACCGCCAGGAAGCGGTGTTTAATAAAAAGTGCAATCGTATTAACATTTTTACAGAACATGTTGCCATATGTTCCAAATTCTAACCTGAAGGAGCAGGAGGTTGTGTTGGTCAGGCCTCTACTCATTGATCAATCTGGTATGAGCGACTGCTATTGTCGTGCCGATACGCCCAGTTTAGCCCAACAGATGTCCAAGGTGCACGCAACGTTGCACCACCGTAAGGCTCAATTTCTTCGTGATGGTGGTTCCCGGTGTTTTAAGGGCACTTGCGCCTTATAGCTGGTGTATTTAAAAAATTGACATCCGTGTCAGTGTGTGGAAAGGTTTTGGAGAGCTCCCTAACGCGCGTTGAAATACGTGACTACAAACAGTGCACGATTTCCATGGAATTTTTGAGGTTATCCGGTTGCGTTAACCTATAAGCTGAATTGAATTCACTCTCAAATTCAAGAAACCCTTATATTCTTGGACATCTACACGCATTCCTTTATGCCAAAACTATGGAAAATGAAGATTTGGTCCATAATCCATTTTAGGTCTCTTTGTTACACGCCGTCGATAGACGACGTATATTGAGTTACGTGAAAAATTCTAGTGCCAAGGAGTTTTATATAATTCTTTTGTGGTCAACCCATTCAATGCGAGCATCTCTCTGAAAACCGAGCTTTGTTATCGATGTTTATTTCGCCCACCGTGAGCTTCTTTGGGTCCTTCGAGTGTAGCAGCTGGAGCAGTTTACGCGTATTCAGAGATGTTTCATCTGCTCCATTTGTTCAGCTTTTAGGGATGCAACAATCTTTTCGACGCAAGCAAATGCTAGTTTTTAGCCAATGTTTGAGAATATGTTGAATGTTACTGTACTATAGAGCATGAGAAATGCGTAACCGATCTTCGACAATTTTGGAGTATTTGTTGAGCTCCGATGTGTAGGAGGGGGAATAGGTTAAAAAAGCTGGTAATGTTTGAAATGCGTTTCAGTTGATTAGCGCGTTAGTTATCCGGAAACCTTTTGCCATCGAAACCATCAATGATCAGAAGGGAGTTACTATCTTTAATAGGAAAGAACGCCTAGACCGATGGGCAAGTACTTCAAAAGTCGGTTAGCTCATCCTGAAGCTCACAAACACCCGGAGTTCACGGGTAACGCAGAACCGTAGACGGTGAACGTGGAACTCCATACGGTTTCAAACTAAAGTTTCTGGTCAGCGCTAGTCTGATCAATTGGCCTACATTCGGGAAAGTGAGTCTGTACCAGAAAAATAGGAAGAGTCAGGGATACTGCACATTTTTAAAAGGGGGGTTACTAATGAGTGTGGTAACCAGGGGGGGTCAGCTTGATCCCAGTCGTAACAAGACTGTTGGCGTCAGTGGTGTTTCGTCGCCTTATGGTGGCTTGTGAAACATTTACTCAAAAGCAGCAAGCGAGATTCCGGACTCATAAGGGCTGCATTGACCAAATCTTTACAATCCGTCAGGTGCTAGAACAACGCCATAGCTACAAGCGACGCAAGATTCTAATAATCTTGGGTTCGAAAGGCGCGTCCTACTTGGTTGACCGGTCTGTAGTTCACAACACGCTTGCCCACTAAGGAATGCTACCGAAGTTGGTGAACATAATAAGCTCTTTGTGTCGTCGGACTTTCGGACGTGTGAGAGTATACGGAGAACCCTACAAAGGTTTCCGTACACAAAGCGGTGTCCGTCAAGGATGCATACTCTCTCCATTCCTATTTACCTTCGGCATCGATGAAATCATGAGAAAAATGCTGGGTGGTCTCCAAAACCCTGGTGTTCAAATAGTCTGTGACGAAAATCTTGTTGATCTGGAATATGCAGATGACACCGTTCTCGTCTTCGAAGAAGACAAGGAGGCGCAGGTGTTCTTGGATGAACTGGCCAAAGTCATCCCGCCCTTTGGTATCCACTTTGCACCCAAAAAGTGTAAGGTCATGCACGTGGACATGCAGTCACTGAACACACCACTTACAATCCAGAGGGAAGCATCGGAACTTGTGGACTGTTTAATGTATCTTGGAATTTGTATTAGTTCTCATTGTAGTGTGACAGATGAGGCCACTGCACGAATCTCCAAGACCCGAGGAGCCTTTGCTAATTTGAGACACTTATGGCGTCAAAGTGGTGTATCCCTGAATCTCAAGGGACGTGTTCATCAGGCTACGGTGGAAGCTGTTTTATTGTATGGCTGTGAGACTTGGTCTGTCCGAGCAGGCAGATCTCTCAGCCTCATTTACAGGACTAATGGGCTCCCAACGTACAAAACGCGGTCTACAGAAACGTTTTTTCTCTCCTCGGTTTTCTAACCTGCCATGCAACACATCCGCATCTGTTGACATAAAAATAACGTGTTTTATGCTCCAATGTTCGGGAACTAGGATGGGATCTTGCAAGACTTCCGCTACCAGAATTCAACCGGTTACTGAATATCTCGCGATCTTTGCCGTGAAAAAGTAACGTTTGTACACACCATTGACATCAGCAGTCATAACCCAATACATATTCTCAAAGTGCCTTCTAATTTTTTCACGGTTTGAAAAGATTATACGCCCATCATCCTGGTCCTCACTAATCATACTGTTTAGAAAATAAGTGGTACATAACGGATAGGTTGGGACTGCATACAACTAAATCATGTTATCAACCACTACTCATCCCTGCTTCAACGTTTGGACGATACTATTCATGCAGCGGCTGGTTTAAACTGGTTTTCTTTTCTGGATTTTGCTTCTGGATATTAACAGGTCGAAAATCACTTCAAAAAACCTTTGGAAAGTGACATTTGCAGTGCGGTCAGGTCTGTATGAATTTAAAACAATTCCATTAGGACTCGCGAACGCACAACCTACATTTGAGTGGCTCATAAAGACGGTACTTGCAGGGCTGGTCCCAAGACTCTACTTGGTTACCCTAGATGATATCATTTTCCATAGCCGGATAACAAGCGAGCACTACAGTTGGCTAGAAAAAGCGAGCCAAATCATACGCTCGCGAAATTGCAAGTTTTTGAAATGTTAATTGCTGTTTTTGTTCCGTATCCTCTAGTTGGCGGTGTCCAAACGAACTCTGATAAGAGCAAACACATTTCTGAGTGGCCAACAGCGACTGGTGGCTGTAGCTCGTGCAGATTCTACGGGCTTGCATCATACTACCAGAGATTCATTGAAGGATTTGCCGTCGTCGCATTGCTTCACAGGCTTATCCACAAAGACGGAAAATCCTCCTGGAACGCGGGATATGATGAAGTTTTCAGCCGCCTTAAGCGGGAAATTACATCTACTCCTATCCTAAAAAACGCGGCTTTCTTACCCGTTGCAAGTGAGTCCGTGAGCCAGGTTAGTGTCAACTGATGCCGTACCCCTTCACCGTGTGAATAACCAAAATCCGCCTTCTATATAAATAACAACTACTGCAAAGTCTGACTTGAAATGCCTGCTCAGGTGCAATTTCTCCAGCAGTTCCGGCCCTATCGGCCTGGACGGCAATTTCATGCCCGGACGAACCGTCACTAACAACAGTGGAGTTTCCGCGATCCGGGTCAGGCTAAACGCTGGCCGGAGCTGATGCATGAGTATACTTATCCTTGCATTTATCGTCTTGGCACCAAGCACCCGAAAGCCGATGCGTTGTCTCAAAGACCAGCTTGTCTTATTGTGCTACTCTTGTTTTTTTTGAGTGACCTGGGAAGAAACATTCCAAAATCACGGATACTAGCTTGTCTTATTGTGCTACTCTTGTTTTTTTTGAGTGACCTGGGAAGAAACATTCCAAAGTCACGGATACTAAAGAGCTTTGCCGCCACTATCTCCGTGTTGACCTCAGTCGCTCTCGACCCCTGTGTGAACTTCCATAGATCCATAAAAGTAGAGCAATGCCTTACCATTCAGAAAGAACCGGTCACACAAAAGGGAATTGTCAGAAAAATACCGTCTAACCTCGTGAATCGTGGCGAAGAAGAACCTTGGGATTAACAAATTCCGCCATACACACCGGTCCATCTGGCTGTTGTGCATAACTAAACGGGCCAACCACGGGCACTTCTGCAACTCGGCCATGAACATCGACGGCCTTTAGATTCGGGCACATCTGTGGACCGTGCCAAATTTTATGGCGTAAACCGGAACCCAGAGCTTTCGGCGTACGTCCACTGTTATTATCAAAACCTGCTCCTGAAAACACTGGATATGCCCAAAAACAGCGGAAAACTGCTTACGACCGAAGTTACACAGAACTGTGTATAAGGTAAGAGACTATTTGCACCCACACCGCCCAAAAGTGCCGCCAGGTGTGCCCGGAATATTCCATCACGATATCTTTAGTATGATACCAAACAACAGCTAAGCTACGAATCTGAACGTCTACGGTCAACGACTACAAGCCAATTGAGAACCAGTGCACGAATTCCCAGCTTTGACCCGAGCCCAAACACTCTTAGCGCAAGCGGGAGAAGACAGGACCTTCAGAGGAGATATTTAACTGCCTCGACCAAAGGCAAAATACAATGGGATCATCGTCGAATGCAAATAGTTCAAAAATCCCCGGGAAATGCTGAACTCGTCAGCACACACAAAGTGCAACTGACTTATAGAAAGGGGCGCGGTCCTCGTGGAACAGTGTGGAATATGGCTGAAAAGTAAGTAAGCTGTTTTAGGGGATAAAAACATCCCCAACAGCTCCTCTTAATGGAAAAGGCGGAACCGGGCATTTCTTGGGGTAATTTGGAAAGGAGCCGTTTGCGGCCGACGGCGATCTGTACACCTTCTTGGAAAAGGTTTGAGTCCTTGACTGACGCGCTCTGTCATCTTTAGCTGCGTTACTTTATGCATGAGCGGCTGCGGTTTAAAAGTGCCCAGAATAATGCCACACCGGTTGTTGTTGTGGGATGCTGGTTGTCACGGAAGATGGCGAAGTCAGATGCACTAAAGCACCATATCACTTCGCTTGCACAGTTCGTCGAGAGAGCCGGCAACAACCAGCACATCGTCCAGTAAGGCCACCAAATCTGGAATGCCAGGAAGGCGTGTGCGCATCAGCCGTTGGTAGACCGCGAATGCTGACTTAAAGCCAGATGATAGGCGGTGGCATTCGTATTGTCCTATCTGCTTGTTGGTGTTTAGTGAAGATCGGAAATCCGGCGCAATTTTGATCTGCAAGCCTGTCAGCCAGGTTGAGTCTGGCAAAACAACTGCTACCACTCACGATGATGAACAAGTCATCGTTCAACGGCAATAGGAATGGGTGCTGTTGGGGAGCTGCGTTAAGGTCGGCTGAGAAGTCAGCACAAATGCGGACCCATTGACCCATTTGACTTCATATTGATGTCGGAGGCTGTCCACGTGGAGCATAACACAGGAAGGACGACGTCATGTTGCTCAAAACGTTGAAGTTCGGCGTCGATATGTGGCAAGGAGGCGTACGAGTCTAGTCTCGTGCGGAATACTATGGTAGCTTCCGGTTATACTTGAAGGGTTGCTAGTGTGGTGGAACGGTGCTCAGGGCCAGAATGGAACACCTTTGCAAAGCGTCAGACTGATCTTGGACAGTAAAATGATAAGTAACCGCGCTGCAAACGGAACTGGCCAGGATAGCTTCAAGACAATGGTGGTCAAGACGAAGAGGATACAATTCGGCGGGGGGCACAAGCCACGACCCAGTGCGTGTCAGTCACATTAGTGAGAAGCAGCGCTGTAATTCGCCGAAAAGCAGCAGCCCACCACCATAAGCATTGGTGGCAGTTCTTGAGGACCAGCGGAGAAGAGGTTTTCGAAGAGTGTACTAATACTTCTCCGATATGATAACGATGTTCAAAGCAGCGTCCAACTGCAGATGGACCGGATTGTCATTAACCAGGACAGTGGAAAATTTCCGGTGGAACGAGGCAATTATAATATTGCCAGAGGACTCAAAGTGGTGCCCAAAGGTATGGAAGTTAGGAGACGTGACTGCTGCTTGGATACACTATTTGAGCTGCTGGATGAGCGTGATCTACAGTGGCTGCATTGGGAAACCACAGTTTTTAATATCGACACCGATGTTGCTTGTATGGACAAAGTCTGACGAAGTTGAAAACCATGCAGTGCCAGCGCAAGGATAAGAGCTTCCTTAACCGAGCGGGCTACCGAATGGATTGCATAGTATCACAGGGCGATGGACGAGAGAGGAATGGGCCAGAATCCGGAGGACCGGAGGGTTTGGAAACCTGACGACCACATGAATTTTGGTGTTACCTTTACCCCCGATTGGGCTAAATTGGTGCCATGCTGTAGATTGGTCATCCGTTGGTACTTGTTAGCCGTGACGTTATTCGTCAGCAAAGGGGCTCTCTTCAGGATGGTTGGGTGGACGAGCCCGTATGTTTGTGAATAGGGGAGGCTGGGGAAGCGTATGAAAATGAGATATTCGAATTGGTCATTGGTGTGTACCGTCTATTTGAATCCCGTCCTAGCGCAAATATAAGGGGACCGGACATCGGGAGGAGGGCTTTGGGTGCCGCGACTAGAGGAGAAGAATATCTGGACCATCGATAAATACATATTTTTCAAACGACTTCGGGAAACGATAAATTTGTCAATACACAAAGTGCAACTGGCCAGTAGGAAAAAGGCGCGGTCATTTTGGAACCGTACTCAACATGGCGAAAAAGGCATGAAAATTGAAAATTAAAGTGCTCCCGAAATAACGTTAATCCTTGGCCGTACTGTGCTCTTTTCTTCAAAGTCTTCGTGGGCGGAATAAGTTTTCACGCAAAAATGTTGTAGCATTTGTATGTATGCTCAAACCAAAATTCACGCTGATCTACCTTCATTTTGTCGCGAATTGTTTCAACGAGTCTCACTTCCCAATTATTGGCGTGAATCCGATTTTGAGCTTTTGGTGCTACTGCTTCAGAAGTGGCTTAAGATATGTTTGTCGCGAAATTAGTGACTGTCCGCTTTGTATCCTTCACGACATTTGAAAGGCGCCAAACGAATACATGATTATATTTGTGCATGTAGCTAGTAATCGATGCGCCAAAGCTGTTTTGCGCTACAGGTTGGTGCACCACACATGAGGCAGGTGGCCGGCAAGACCAGTGAAGAGTCGAGCAATTTGAGGAAGCTAGTAAGCTGAGCGTACTTGTAATTAATAAACACAAAGCGAAGTACCAAATGTCCAGTGCGCTTTTTTCCAAGAAGGCAGAGGAATCATCTCTAGGCCACCTCTTATCATCTTGAACACAGTCAAAAGGTGATCAAGTTTATTTACGATCGGCTTCCGGTAAACCAACGGCTAACCTAAGGGGGTTCGGGCATCTGCAGGACCGTGCTGGAGAGGGAAACGTTCTCGTCTGAAGTGCGGCAGTTTTTAGCTGACGAATTCGGCAAGGTCCCTACCATTCTGGAATCACACAAATACCACCGTGAATGTCGGCCGCCTCTGTTGAGTAAGTGACGGATAAATGTGTTCTGTGGAAACAAATGATTTGCTTTCGGTTCTGCCGAAGCTCCGCTAGTCCAGACATATGCTTTTGTTAGAGTATGGGGGAGGTCACTACGTCCACACGTTCTTCTTCAGATGGCAGATGCCAAGGTGAGCACGCATATGAATAGTTTATTTTTTTCTGTCTAACACTGGTCCGTCCAGGAAATGCACAGGTGTGCTTGCTGAAAGGTCCGTAAATGAGGCACTTTATAATGCCGACTTGAACCAGAGCACAGAATTCCAGCGCACTGCGTCCGGGAATTCCTTATACGTTCGCAATTTCCGCTCCAGGGAGGAGGCTACTGATAACCGTGAGTTAATACGATAATATTATTACCGGTGCAGTAGAGCTCCATTTTGAGGAACGAGACGATGATTATTTCTTGTGACGCATGCAATGGCCAATAGTGGCGGTATTTCATTAACGAGGCATCAAGCGTTTTAGGTAAGTCTTGAATTTCTTGGGGCTTATCACTAAGTGGGCGTCAGCTACAGCACGTAATGCAATACGAATCGTGTGAGTACGGAACTAAGAAACTGTTGTGGCCAAAGGGTTCGCATTACAGCGTAAGTATTGTTCCGAGCTTTTCAGCCGCCTGGCTTACAATGATGTTTCGATAAACTAACTCATATCGTTCTTCCATTTCAGGACATCAAAAGCTCGCTGGACAATACGCAGTAAGAATACCTGACACCTCTTGCCAAGATACATATACTAATCAAAACGCCAAATGAAAGTCGACTTTCCCTCCGGTCCAAGTAACATACTTGACGTTTCGAGATGGATGGGCGCGTGCAGTCCGCTGTGTCTGCTGTGATCGATGTCTATTACATCAAGCCAGTGGATTAGGCATCGTGGGCCCCTAGCCACCTGTTAATCTTGTGCATCAGACGGGTTCAGCTGTCTGCTACGCTCGACGACATCATCGCCCTGGCATGTTTTGGCGGTTACAATGGAGAGCTCTGCTGCAGTTTAGCACAAGATGTGACCTACGGACACAAGCCACCATCACTCGCATGAGTTTCGGACTAGCATCTCTCGAGTTGCCAGGACACCTAATCCGGCGTTTGTACAGCCAATCAGGATATACACAGAGAAGCTAATTACAAGGGTGACACTTCCGCATATTTGGCGTCCACAAGCACACTGTAGAATACGGAAAGCTCAATGAAGTATTTCAGCTGCAGAACTTCCTGCACCATTCGTGCATTATAAGCGATTTACGTTTTACCGCAATCCGCTATATTTTATGGCATAAAGCACCGCCTTCATAATCGGTGGAATTGATGAACTCGAAGATAGGCTTACTTAAACAAATCATTCATGCGGATAATTTGCAGGAAAATTCATTAGACAGACATCCTTGACCTTGAAGTGGTAACATTAAAAACCTCGAAGTTTTCGGGAATTCAGTTCCACTTTGCGAGTATCAAGCTCCGAAAATAACTGATAGTAAAATAACGCAGTTGAAACTAGACTGCATCTTCGACGAGCCCCAGACAAGGAATATCCCGATTGTAGTCCCTTTATGTGACCTTGAGCTATTGTTATATTTGTACCGCACTTGTGCTCGTAATTTCAGTTTCGATATACGCACCCTGTTGCTTCGCTCCGGTCTTCTTTCTCGTGCCACCGAAGCTATGCGAATGTGTGCGCTATCTGCTTTGTGGTTCCAACAATATCAATTTCCATATTCGCACGTTTCGGAACCGGTGTATGCCGTCACACTATCCTCGCAAACGTCGAGAGCTTCTGACTTCCTGACATCCCACGCTGCAATAACCTGACAAGTAAACGGCTTCTTAATGTAGCAGTGACCCAGAAACATATCATCCTTGGCCCTTCTCAACCACGTAGTGATGTGCAATGTGCACAGTACAATCACTTGAAGCTCTTTCCTTCACTTCGTCCTGAAATCACCTTCAAACGTCCCACTACCTTCCAGCAGCTAGCCATACAGTTGAACTCAGTACATTTACTAAAAACATTTCTTTTGAGCACCGATACAGTGCTTCAGCTCAGGAGGGGGCAGTAAAGCGTAACTGCACATGCTAAAATGGATCGACCGCACGAACTAATGTATGTATCTCTTCATCTCTTTTCCGATCACAGGTTCCCCCGATAAGTCATCACCAGCTCCAGATAGGAAACGGTAACTCTCCTGCACAAACGCCTGAGTGACTGGTTGACTTGTGCTTACGGTTTTGATTTTACTATACGCACGTGAATGCAATCCTCTGGCCGTCATCCAACCTTTGCGAGTCTGTGCTCCATGTACTGCGTAGTTCCAACATTACCAATTCTATACATGCTCAATCCAAGCCCGGCGTGTTTCGCCGCTAAATCCTTGTGAACGTGTAGACTTGCTAACTTCCTGACTACCTACGCTTCATGAGTTCAGCAGCGCTGCACGTGCAGATTACTCAAAGGTATGCTAGTAAATAAAGGGAAAAGAAATGGTTCCAGGATTCTCGCGGTGTCTTATCGTGTGTTCACACTTTCAGAAATTGATACACAGGATCGAGGCTTTCGTGAAAGCTTTCTGGGTCAAGATTGTTTTCGTCAACCAGCGGCTTCCGTTCACCTGAAAAACAAGAAAACAAAGGGTTTAGTAGTGCTTTGTAAGTTCCCAGCGAGCGGCAATAGTCCTGCCAACTGAATGGCACAAATAAATGGTGTCTAAAAGCGCGTCGAAGGAAGGTTACCACAAGGAATGGCGTCCTAACATGTACACGCCGTGTATTTGCTGGGTAAGCGATGGAAAATCCGTTGGCCAAACCTCGTTCAAAGAAAGCGTAATTAACTAGAAGGTCAGTCGGTGGTGACGATAGTCTAGGAGGTGTTCAGGCATGTTGAGACGCGTCACATTATCAACGGACCTGAGGCCGGCGACCATCTTCGTAGCAGCTCGACGGATACGCTCAATGAGATTTATGTCCTTCTAGAATACCGAGTAGATAACGTGGTTGATACATTCAAAAAGCGGCCTGACATGAGCCATGGAGTATCTAGAAGTCCACCCGAGCGATATGGGTGAAGGGGCACTTATTGACCCGAAGATCGACAAATGCATTTCGAGTCTCTTTTCCCAGGCGGAGCAGGCAGGAAAGGTTTGAGGAGAACCAGGTTTTTAAATAATTTTGTTGCCTCACTTAGTAATGTTTTCAGGTCCGTTCCTGCCAGACGTTGGCTGAGTCTCCCCAAAAAGTCAAACGGAAACAATGCTTCTCATCAATAGGAGGGTGCTTGTCTAGTAACCGTTACTGCGCGGCGTCATTATTTAATCAGATGGTGCTCGCTTTGAAATTCAAAGGTTTCAGATAGCTTGAAAAGTGTAGGTGTGGTTTTGAAGTTGCATCCGGGATGCCGTTGGTGTAGCTCAGAGTGAGGAGCGGCCTTAAGACGGAACCTTGAGTAAATCCAAAGAAGTCGACGCTGAACATGTCGAGCCTACCTTTACTGAGAACGATTGGTGTATTTGGAATGCCTTAAACCAGCGTGGAATTTCCTGCTAAATCCCGAAAGACTCAAGTTTGTGAAGTGGCAAGACGTGTAGGGCCCAATTGAGTGCAGTTAGCATGGGTAAATACATGACACTCGATTTGAGTTTTTCGTACCCAGATTGGGTTAGACTGTCCATAAATACGAGCTTGTCTGTTCTGGAGGGGAGGTGTGATGCACTCTGTATGTCAGGTCGTTGTTGGTGAGGTTATTTTAAATGATGTTCATTTAAAGTGCGTTCCATCACCCTGCAAGTATGCTAGAGATACTTATAGCTCTGTAGCTGCCTCGCGATGGCCGCCAGTTTTGTAGGCTGGTGTGAGGATTGCTTCCTCTTAAGCACAAGGAGGTGGTCTTCGTCGAGCGACTGACGAAACATCAGGTGAAAGTGCTTTGTCAAAGCAAGCGATGTGCCCTTTAGGATCCTTGGATATGCTTCATCTTGCTCCATCGTTCTGAAGGGGTTTGTCTTCTGCGAGAATTGATTAACATTCCCCTTCCCGGAAGACCAAGCTGGCTATAGGCTGTGTGCGGTTGCGCCTTGCCAAGATGGGATGTGACAAGTTAGTCGGGGTATGATACAGGCCAGCATAGTGTTAATTCTAGGCTTCAGATATTACTATTTGGTCCTCGATGGTTCTCCGCTTGTTCCTCAAGGAGAATACGGTTGATTCACTTTTTTGGCAGTGTCTCACGTACTTCAGTAGCCCAGGTTGTTTTTTCGGCAAAGGCTCAGTGTCTTGGCTTGTTTTCGAATGTTCCATTGGTGGATTTCTGAGTTGCAGCGGTTGCTCATCTTAGGAAATGCCAACCTGTTTCCCAAATCTCTTGCAGTTGTCTTTCTGAAGAATAGTTGAGACCCCATTTTCAGAGGACCAAATGCTTTTTGATTTGTTCGACTGCGCGCTGCTTTCTTTGAAAAGAACAGCGCATCATCGCTTTGGATTTTCCGGACAATTGTCCTGTATGTCTCCTCCAATAAAACTGTTCTTGATTTAGGCTGGTCAGCGAAGCCACAGATTTTCGAGAGACCTGCGCGGCAGAAATTTCGAATATATTTTTAATTGTCTAGGTTCCTGGCCCAGCAGCGGATGAAACCAAAGCTCAACTCCCAGTGTTCGTTATGTGTCAAAGGATGTGTGATTATCACTTGATCAACAAAGTGTTCTTCGTGGATGATAACCAGATCCAGGAGTGATGATATTTGGCGACAACATACTGGGTGTAAGTGCTCTGTTAAACAACATCAGTCATTGTCAATAAAAAATGTCCAGAGCAACTGTAGATCACACCAAGAAGAAGCGCATCAGTCTCAAGCAGCGGGATTTGAATCCACAGTGCATCAAAAAGGTGCAGGAGTGGTTTCAGAGAAGACAGTCGGAATGGACAGGGCTGCCTGTGAGTGCAAAGCTACTCCAGGTGCCTTTCGCGTTCCAAGTCAGCTCGGAAAATTGTGTAGCTCTCTACCGTGATCTCCGCGTCAGTGATAACTATTGCGAGCCAGGCTTCTGTAAGTGCGATTATGGGCGGCTGTTCAAAGCACGCTGACTGTATACTATTGCGAGGGTCGCTAAAAGGGTTGGGGCATTTTATGGACAACCACTTCAACAAAATCTCCTCTGCGTCGGAAGGTGGGTATCCGAGGTGTGTGTTGCTACAGATTATAGCTGTGCGCTGGGATTTATTACAAGGCTCCGAAGAAGGCCTCTGAGGCGTAATTTTCCACTTTCTGTCTGTGTGTCTCCGAGAGCTGTCTCTCGTTTGTAGGGTTTTTCGCTCTCTTCTTAGAGTCCGGTTTAAGCGGGCCTTTCGTCTCCGGTGGACGTATTTTTCTTCCCCCACAGTTGAACACTGATGGCTGCTACTTGTAGCTCGTGAAATACCACCATTTTAAGGACAGCATACTTTTCGTTGTTCAAGAATTGGCAAAGAACAGGCGTGCGTTTCTTGGGCTTTTTGGCGTAGTTTGACCGGCAAGATGTCCCTGTGGTGCCCTGTTGGATCTCTTGCGGATTGGATGGCCCCACTGTGGAGTGTTTGCTTTGTTTGCATTCAACAGAGGCTAATTTTTGCAGAGGGGTGCACCTAGAATCTAGCCAGCAGCTTTTCTATTGGGCGGATTGTATATGGCTTATTTGACCGAACTCCTTTTGCGTTTGGGTTTCCGTGGACCTCAAGGTCATCCGCGGTAAGCGTGCCCAACGTGGTGTACGTAAGAATTTTTGATAAACCGTTATCTGATTTGTGGCTTCGGCTATCAAGGTCATGAGCGATTACTGTATCCACAGTCAAACAGGCCGCATATGGGGGTGTGGAGCTGGAGGCTGGCAGTTTCGCATTCTTAGTGGTTGTGTGGTTTTCGCGGCAGTCCCATGTGTCGAGGTCGAAGCTTGTGCTTGATCAGTTGTTAGACTTCGTTGCTCGTGGCCGCTTAATCTGACTCAGTCTAGCTAAAAACTTGTGAATCGGGTTTAATGTTGACAGCTGAGCCTTTGTCTTCCGCTCAGGAACTAATCGGGGATTATCCCACATGTGTTAGACGTTGTACCCCCGCGATGCTCGCCTCTCCCAAGCATCTCCATCGTTGGAAGTTTGCGGCATCTGCGGCAGTTGAGTGGACAGTGCAACCCGGAGTCGCGGCCTTGCATTCAAGGGCGCAAGGGCCCATAACTACCATCGGGTGTGCCACACGTTTGGGGGTGGTTGAACTGTTACCAAACGGAAGCTTGTTTCGCGCCTCTCCGCCAGGTCTGCTGTGGTTCACTTTTTGTGCCACCAGAGGGCGAACCTTGGATATACGCTCGATTTTTTAGTAAGACTTGTGAATCCTGGCAGACCGTTCCAAGATCCTCTGTATGGCAGTTGAGGAGGACAAATTGACTGGAAGTCCAAATGTTCAACTGCTTCTCCTTCCGCGTAACCCCTGTCTGTGGAGCGATTCGTATTCAGGCTTTGTGATGCCAACTCCAAGGAGCGACTGTGCAGTAGCGCTGGTTTCGTTAATCTGTAGAACGACACCTAGTTGATCAGCCTGCTGTCTGTCATGCGACCCCTTCACTAGAGACACCGTGGAGGTCTTAATTATCGCATCAGAGAGCAGGACAACCTTTTTATCAGTCGACGGACCCGGAACGGATGGCGCTAAATACCCGTTCAAGGAAGAATGTATGTCAGCGGTTTTCGTCCAGGCCGCCTTATTCTTTGTGTTTGTATCCCCCAGTGCTTTGGAAAATGTACCGTATTCCTCGAGTATATCGAGTAAAATAGAAACGAAGATTTGGTTTTGTTTTTGACAGCTGCCTTGCTAGTTGCGGAATGCATAACACCCCCACGGTAGGGGCTGGTGGCGCAGATAAAGGGGTCAGGGGAGTTGAGCGTTAAGCTTATTGGTCACCCCGCAAGTGTCACCAGACCTGGCAGGCGTGATATTGCATTTCACGTCTTAAGTTCGATGAAAATCCAGTTTATCCACATCTGTTGTGGTCTACCGGTAGTTGTCGAGGGGGCAGCTTGGAATGATCTTTCTCGTCGGTGATAGTGGATGCACTGCAGAAGTGGGGTGCAGTCTGACTGGGTTTTTCCCGCAGACGTTATTTCAGAGTGAAAATTCAACAAACTTTTGTAAATAGAGTAAAAACCGAAAGAATACCCTCACAAAGTTTCGCGAGCAAGAAACGAAACCAATTTCGAGCGTACCGTGACAGAAGAGATTTCGGCTCTTCTTTTGCAACTTTTTAACGGTGGAACGTAAGTTGCTTAGGTTCACCTGAACAAGAAATTGCCTAAAGAGGAATAAGACAGGCAGCTGAGTCGTTGGATCGCCGAGGATCAAACAAGTGGAGCCCAAGAATCACCTAAACACTGGGTCAGCGCCAGCTAGTCGGACCTCATGGGCGAAGAGGCGACCTTATCGTGGTTTGGCGGTTCGTATAACTGTAGTACAACTTGAGGTTTACTGGGAGCTTCACTCAAACAGACACAAAAGTTCTTGTACAAGGTTGGTCAGTGGATAGAGTTTTGACCAATATAGTCTCATGGAACGCCAGGTTACAATCGGAAACATGTGGAGCAAATTGGGCCTTGAAGTGTGTGCCAGTGAGGTAGTGTGCTTGCACTCTTACAGTATTCAGACCTGCGCGCAGTCAGTTTCAGTTCATTTCAATTTATAAGCTGCGAATAAAGCACCCTGGGTACATTGGTCTCCGCTGCTACAGTTTCGATCACCAGAAAGTGGGAGGGCGTGGGAGATACAGCCAAGAATCGCGGGTAGCGGCATGTTCAGTTAGTTCGGGAACTAAGTAGCCACGCATTGAAGGCAGTAGATTTAATACAGAAGCGCCAGGGACTGCGCCATTGAGAAGTTTCTGTCGGTGTCACCAACCATGGGCGAGTTGATTCCTCCAGCAGTTTTTGACCCGGGTCGGCTTACTGGTAGGCGCCTTTGCACTTCTTTCCTAGTTCATAAACTGTCTACCTCTTGATCGAATCCAGTCAACCCAGAGTTAGTTGAAAAGAGCCCTGCGGGGTACATGGTCCTCTGGTATGCGTACCACATGTCTTAACCGTCGTGACCTATGGTAATAACGGGATTTTCCTGAGCTCATTTTGTCGGTCTGAGCCCCCAAACCTAGCCTTCACGTCAAAAATGACCTCGAAGGCGCACAACGTACATCGACGCCCTTGACCAAATCAAAAACACTTGTACAGCGCGTCGTACATACAGTGTATACCGCGACAGCTTTCTGCAATTTCTGACGCCTTCCGGACGCGCAATTCGCAACCGGCATTCGGCGATAAGTAGGTCATGGTTGGTTGCTGAATCCAGACTTTCGGCCGATCAGAGCTCAGCATGGCACTGGACCAGTAAACGCCCGAAGTTCGGCCAACCCTCTGCGAGATAGAGTTCTCAGCCGTAGTGACGCGGGAGCCCTTTGACGTCCTTGGCGAGCAGGCCCAGGTTTTTTATCAGTATAATAATACGCAGTGCACCGCAGCATTGTAATCTACCGCTTAGTATTCGCTCAATGGAATTGATTTCTAGAAAGCGACGACATCTTCAAAGTTGCCACTTCATAGTGTAGAATGTCTATGTGTAATGTATATGTTCGTGTACTATTGCAAACGCCCTAAGTTGGTGATTTGCTTGAGTGAGCGAATCTTCAAGGTTAGTAAACACCACCGACTGTGAACATGCTGCCTAATTTAATAGGAGATCGCGAATTGCACAAAAAGTGGACTCACTCACAATGCATGGAACTTTCATTCTCTGAACACTCCAGAATATACGTCGCCCTTGTGGATGCAAACTATGCGGAGAATTCCATTTCCGTAAACAATTTTTGCTCGATAATTGCAGTTACAAGCTAAAATTGCGTAGGCTGCGTTCGTTATTGGCGAAAAATCGTGCAAGTTTGTTGTTAAACAGCAAAGTCTTCCGTTCTAGCCTGTGAATAATCCTAGGAAGGCCATGACGTTGATCAACAAGCCAGATGGAACTAACGTGCGGCCAGCGGTCCACGATGCCCAATCAACTAGCCATATGGAACCTACGTCAATCATAGCGGACAGCTGACCGAACCGTCCATTTATACCGGGGAAGAGGCCCAAAATAGACGACACAAATAGTTGTATTGGTCGTTTGGATGAGTACATATGTCCTGCCAGGAGACGCATAAACTTCTTCGTGAGGAGCGTTCATTTGGCCATTGACGTCCTGAGATGAGAGCAAGATATAAGTTAGGTTATCGAAATATCATCATGAGGCAGGCGGCCGACAAACTGGGACGAATACTTACCCTAAAATGGAGGCACTTCAGCGGCTATAATGTCGTAGATACTTGTTTACACAAAGCCATCCTTAGCGGCTAGTTCGCATGCCTAATCACTGTATCCATCAAGAAATACGAGACTTACATGAAGTGCACGGAGCCTCCTTAACAGACGAGCTGTCTGGAGTTGATGGGTCACATGAAATCATCTTCGTCTCTTTCATCTAACTGGCGCTCTACAGCGTTAGTCGTAGTAGTCAGAAACTTACTCATGCCTGTCGAGTAGCTCCTCCTTGGACCCGAAAACACAGACTTCCGGGACAGCTGTGCTGGGATTCTGTGCTTCGGTCGAGGTCAACATCATAAGACGCCATCTTTGGGGACCGGGTAGCAAGCACACCTTTGCGCATTGTGGACGGGCCGGAAGCTAAGAAGCAAAAGTAAATTATTCTTCTGTGGACTCACCTTTAGGACAAGCCTGAAGAACATCACCGCATATTGGGCAAGGTTCGCCATAACAACAGTCGACGTGATATGATACGCGATCCGTTGCACACCAGTGGTCACTGGTAGCAGTTGGCCGGTCACAGAACACACGAAGGCCCAGGTCTGTGTCCTCAGACCGCCATCTGGGTTGAGGTGCAGTATCCCCGACCACAGACGGCAGGCCACCAGTTGCAGAATTTGAGCCTTGAAGCATGATTTGCCCATGAACAACCAATTTCTTAGAGCTGCCTGCCGACTTCATGGGTTCCAGCCCCTGAAGCTAATCCACCACTCGGTTCAGTTGTTAACGAAGGGCGTCAAAAGCTGTTGGCGGTGGCTTCGGAACAAGTGTAAGGGGTACACCTTTCTCCGGTAGGTTGTAATCTGACAGCCACCGTTGGTGGGTTGGGAAGCAAGCTAAGATAAAATCTATGAAGGACAGTTCTTACTGCTTGGAACCGATTGATCTCCGAAAACAGAAAACAAATGTGTGCACGGGAGCCACATCGCCTGGTAGAACGGGCATGTGCATTCTCCAGCACAGGTGTCAACCGTCTGGGAGCTTCTGGATGTTTGAACCACAAATTGTAAGTTAGTTAACGTAGCTTGACCTCACCTTGTTTGTGCCAACACTGTCATAGGGCAGTCTTGGTGGTCGCGGCCCAAAGTACCTCAAAACGAGAGAGCATGCATACGTAGTCATTCGACAGGCCACGTTCAGAACGTAGCCTTCGCCCTCAAGCATTCGCTGCCTACCACAATGGTACGATGTATGTATCTCAAATTCTCGCATGAGCCACACGGCGTGCCGGGACACCTTTTGTATGGCATGCTCCAGTGTGTCGGCGATGTGCACCCGGTCTTTAAGGTGGCCGTTTCCATTCTCCAGACTATTGTTGGTCACACTGCCAAGGTGAACCATTCCGGATTGTGCATGTACGGCCCATTTTCGGGTGATGTACGACCAGCGGGCCGTAAGGTAAGAAACAGATCGTGGGTCCGCTCGGCGCCGCAGCTGCAGATCTTGCTGGAATCTGTATTTGTGATACGATAGACAAAAACCCACTGTACGGCGCCGTCCGGGCGAATCATGCGGTGGAATGTGTCGGCTGTTCGCAGGGTGTCTATGACCAAAAATACATGGATAATAAGTGATGCATACGTGCTTCCTGATAGCTCTGCTAATATGAAAGTAGCAAAGCATTACATCGCAGCCAAACACGACTCTTGCCGGCCGCATTTGCGCCGCTAACTTGTCCACAAAGAAAATTCTAACTGGATACTGCCCGTCCATAATTTCCTTGAACAAGCCGAACAGTTTACGCATAGGATGAAACTGTTCGCTCTCCACGAATGCATACATAACCGGACCACCGATACCCGTGCCGTTCGTTATCAAGAAAGTATGCAGCTTGTATCTACAGATCGAATATTAGGTGCTCTAAAAAACTTACCCAAAACGGTTTGTTGCGTGCATTCCGTCTACATTTACGACATCTGGAAAGCGTCTAGTGCCATCGGGAGAAGCATATTTGGCTATAGTGACCTTCCTCTGACTGTCACACAAGAACGCGTCCCGTCTCCCAAAGTTTTGCCAGCACCAAAGGCATGCCATCTGTTACAATAAAATCCAACTATGCGGCACCTACTCAAAGAGCCGGCCGACACTTCCGATGGTAGTTGCATGTATCCTGAGTGGTGAGGATCTTGCCGAATTCATCGGCCACAAACTGCCGCACCTCACACGATGGCACTCCGTAGTTCAGAAGGGCCCTGCAGGTGTCGAACTCGTCTTCGGTTAGACGTCAATTAACCGGAAGCCGATTGTAAAAAAACTTTGATAAGTTATGGTTGTGTTCAAGAAAATAAGAGGTGAGTGCCAGGTGGTTCCTTTGCCTCCGTGAACAGAATCGCATTGGACAACCGGTGCTTCGCGTACTGTTTTTATTAGCGAACACGCTCAGATTACTAGCTTCATCGGATTCTCCGATTTTCCGTTGGACTTGGAGGTCCCCTGCTGCATTTGTAGTACACCCATTCATAACGCAAAACGACGTGAGTGCTTCGAGTACTGGATGAACGCACCAATACCACATAGTTCTCCTTCATGTACTGATTTAAAGCATTCTCAAATACCGTGAAGGATGGAAAGGATATAGCCCCAATTTTCTCAACAAACACGTGTGCAGCCACTTCCGAAGCCATTGCACAACATATTCAAAGTCGAATGTGCGCCAAAAATTTCGAAAGGAGATTAATCAAAACAAATCGCAAAAAATGACGGCGGATGAGGGTGGTTTTTAGTCCGAGCACAAATGCAAAGAAATGCAAGATTTTGGCGTGGGAAGTTTTGTTTTTCTCACAAGGGTTTTGCAGAAAAATGCGCTGTGCGTCCAAGGCGCGGCATGTGAACTATACCCTTGACGGGTAAGCTGATGTCGATCCCATGGTTTTTCCGGACATAGTCGCGGATCTCCATGGGCGACTTAAGGCAAAGCAACAGACCGAAAACCACACCTTCCTGTTCGGCAGTTAAATGCCGGTTAGCAGCATAGGCCTGCCATTCACACCCACGCAGGTCATGTGAATTTTGCATGTTGTAGCTGACGATCTCAAGGCGACCGTCACGGTGAACCACACGCATGAAGGACCGGCAGTCAAAACCTGCGTACCTGAATATAAGTTTATTGATTTGTAGCACTTGTAAACTGCTATTTTTCATGCTCAGTATCATCTTCCTTTTCCCCATCAACATCAGTCACATCACTGTACAAAAGCTTGTTTTACTACAATACAACCGCTACCTCCCGCTTTTGGGGTCCAACGTGACTTTGAGACTTTTGCTGAGTGACTGTTGTTGTGACTGCCGGTTGGCTATAATTAGCTGCTGCTAACTCTAAACGTGAACAAAAATTTTAGCTACAAACGCTGGACTAATCTATTCACACCTGTGGATTAATATTGCGACAACCGGAGATCTGGAATACCTGGAAGGTGGAACTTCTCTTGGTGTAGTGGTTCAACGGAATACGGAACTACGGAATCTCCTATGTTGAACTGTGAGTCAAGATTTACTTGGATTTTTCTCCTTGTAACTTTGTATCTGGCTTACATTGTTAATTTATTCTGTTCACTAGAGACTCATTAGGGCCGTTAACCACTACATAATTGGTGAGCCCGCACATTTTTTGCTGTTTCCTATTTTCCTCGGTAGCTCAGAACTCCCATATCTCTTACGCATATATTTAGTCCAGTAATTTCTTTTTCAACCATGTCTAACGAAGACGAACTCAACACTGAGTTGGTTGAAAACGCCGTTCACATAAAACTGCCAGCTTTTGGAGTCAATAACCCCAGAGTATGGTTTATCCAACTGGAATGCTACTTCCATTTCCGCCGAATTACATCACAGCAGACCATGTTTTCTTACGTGGTTTCTCAGCTTCCGACTGAGGTTGCCGCGGAAGTTATTGACCTGATTGATCCCATGCCGGCTTCAAATCCCTACAACACACTGAAAGCAGCAATTATTAAACGGACAGCCACCTCAGATGAGGCGAATCTACAAAAATTGCTTGCAGGGGTCGAACTGGGCGATCGCACACCTTCACAACTGCTACGGCACATGCAAAGCCTTGTCTGCGGCAAGTCATTCGACGACGCAATTTTAAGGCAGTTGTGGTTACAGTGTCTTCCCTTAAGCACTCGCCAAATTCTGACTACCCAGTCCGATGTCCCTCTGTCGTCACTCGCTGAGACGGCGGATAAGATTCACGAATGCTTCGCTGACCGTTTGATAGCCTCAACCTCACAACAACACATTCAGCGTAACGATAACCCTGTTATAGCACGCCTCGATCGAATGCAGGCGCAAATCGATCAACTGGCGGCCACTGTCAACAGGGTAGTCACCACAGTAGAGTGGATCACTACTTCACGCAAGTCCCGATCGGTTTCACGTAAACCGACCTCTCCATCTCGGAATCCTAACCGATTCTGCTATTACCACACAAAATTCAAAGACAAGGCTCAACGTTGCACACCTCCATGCGCCTACGTCTCTCCTGACCAGGGAAACTCACTGGCCAGTCAGTAGTGGCGACAGCTGCCACTGGCCAGTCACCGAGTCGCCTCTATTACGTTACGGATAAGACAACCGGAATGCGATTCCTCGTCGACACCGGTGCAGAACTCAGCGTTACTCCTGCCGGAAACTCGAAACGCCACACATCTAACCCGCTAACGACATTACAGGCGGCTAACGGCACTCGCATAGCTACCTTCGGTCATAAGTCACTGACGCTTGACCTGGGTCTTCGCCGCTCATTCCCCTGGATCTTCACTGTCGCCGACGTGCACGTCCCAATCATCGGTGCGGATTTCCTGACCAACTTCTCCTTGGCCGTCGATATCAAGCGGCAAAAGCTTCTGGATTCTTTAACGTCGCTTTCCGTCCCGTCAGTCCAGGTCGACGCCTCGTCATACCCACTCGGTATTCACGTCGCCCGCATTTCAAACATTCCGGTTTTCGACGATTTAATCAAAAAGTTTCCAAGTTTGCTTAAGCCGTCCTATTCGGTCTCGAGTGCGCCACATCAAGTCGAGCACCACATAACGACCACTGGTCCTCCAGTTCACTTTCGCCCTCGACGACTACACCCTGAGAAGCTGCGTATCGCCAAAGCCGAGTTTGACCACATGCTGCAACTCGGAATCATTCGGCCTTCAAATTCATGTTGGGCCTCTACATTTGGTCCCCAAGAAATCCACTGGTGACTGGCGACCGTGCGGTGACTACCGAGCACTTAATTGTCGTACAGTACCTGACCGCTACCCGATACCGCATATCCACGACTTTGCACTGCAATTACAGGGAAAACTGTTTTCTCTAAAATCGACCTCGTCCGAGCGTATTACCATATACCGGTTGCCCCCGACGACATTCCAAAAACAGCGATTACTACACCTTTTGGTCTATTCGAATTCACACGCATGCCCTTTGGTCTTCGGAACGCCGCTCAAACGTTCCAACGCTTCATAGATCAGGTACTGCGTGGTTTAGACCAAGTTTTCGCTTACATTGACGACGTGTTGGTGGCAAGCAAAACGATCGAAGAACACAAATTACACTTGCAAGCTGTCTTCGAACGTTTCCAACAGTATGGTATCACTATCAATCCAGATAAGTGTGTTTTCGCAGCAGACCAGCTTGACTTCCTCGGCCATCGTATTAACTCCGAAGGAATCCGGCCGCTGCCAGATAAAACCACTGCTATTTCGGACTACCCCTTACCTCAGTCAACTCGAAGTCTACGTCGATTTTTGGGTATGGTCAACTATTACGGCAGATTCATTCCACGCTGCTCAGAGATCCTCGCGCCGCTTACCGACCTGCTCAAAGCAAACAACAAACGTTTGCAATTCACTGACCAAGCTATCACTGCTTTTAACGCTATCAAAACCGCTCTTTTGAACGTCACCACCTTGGGTCATTTGAACCCCAGTCCTGATTGCCACCTCATACTAAAGACGGACGCATCACAGACCGCTGTTGGTGCGGTCCTTCAGCAGGTAATCAACGACAGCACTCAAACACTCTGCTTCTTTTCTCGCAAACTGCAACCGGCACAAACCCGCTACAGCACCTTTGGTAGAGAGCTCCTAGCGATCTACTTAGCTGTCAAACATTTCCGATACATACTTGAAGGAAGGAAATTCACCATCTTTACGGACCATAAACCTCTCGTTTTCGCCTTGAGAACATCTCAAGACAAACACTCACCGAGAGAGAACCGACATTTGGACTTCATTGCGCAGTTTACCACTGACATACGTTACATTGAAGGCTCAGATAACGTCGTTGCAGATGCCCTCTCCCGCATTGAGGTAAACCATATAGCAACGACTCCCATCGATCTACAAGCCATTGCCTCCGCTCAGCAATTGGAACCTGAATTCCCAAATTTTTCCAGCCTTTCATCTCTCAAATTTGTCAAATTACCGCTCCTCAACTCTGACAGTCTCATAGTTTGTGACATATCCACGGGACGCCCAAGACCTTTTGTTCCTGAAAGATATAGACGCTCCGTTTTTGACCACTTCCACACACTTTCTCATCCGAGCATACGAGCGACTGCCAAACTCGTCTCACAAAGATACGTTTGGCCAAATATGCAAAAGGAGATTCGCGCTTGGGCTAAGCAATGTCTTGACTGTCAGAAGAGCAAGATTCACCGACATACCATTTCTCCAACTGGTGTTTTCCAGCTTCCTGACTCACGCTTTCGACATGTCCACATCGACCTGGTTGGACCATTGCCCCCATCCAGAGGTTTCACACACATACTCACTTGTGTCGATCGTTTCACACGCTGGCCCATGGCCATTCCGATCAACGACACATCAGCCGAAAACGTTGCTAGAACCTTTGTCGATAACTGGATAGCTACATTCGGTGTACCCGCTACCATTACCACTGACCGAGGTCCGCAGTTCACATCAACACTTTTTCACGACCTCAAACGGCTACTTGGTACGGATCACTTCCGAACAACCGCATACCATCCGGCTGCCAACGGCATGGTTGAACGTTTCCATCGACAACTCAAGGCATCGCTGATCGCCTCCTCTAGCACCCACTGGTCGGAACGCCTCTCTCTCATTCTTCTCAGTATACGCAATACTGTCAAAGAAGACTTGGGTTGCACAGCCTCTGAACTCGTCTTCGGCACTACCTTACGTCTTCCAGGCGAAATGATCGTCGACTCTGCAACCACTGGTGAGACGGACCCTACTTCCTACGCTTCCCGGCTTCGCCAACACATGCGTGATATCCGTCCTTCACCAACCCGACAAACCTCCAAGCCCACTCAGGTACATCCTGACCTTGCCACATGTGAATATGTTTTTGTGCGTGTCGATGCGGTCAGAAAGCCCTTACAACCGCCATACGAAGGGCCTTTCAGAGTCATTTCTCGGACAGACAAAACTTTTGTCATTGATCGTAACGGCCGCAAAGACTCAGTCAGCATCGACCGGTTAAAAGTTGCTTACATGCACGTACGACCAAATTCCGACGATGAGCATACCGCGACCCCTCCGTTACACAATCACACAGTCACACGAAACCTCCTTCGACCAGTGCCACCACCACTACACACACACCATCACTCACAAGATCTGGTCGACATTGCAAACTTCCTGTTCGTTTCAAAGACTAACTATTATGACGCATTTCCTTTTCGAGCGTCTTGCTCACCTATTTGACGCTCTAGGGGGAGTTCTGTAGCACTTGTAAACTGCTATTTTTCATGCTCAGTATCATCTTCCTTTTCCCCATCAACATCAGTCACATCACTGTACAAAAGTTTGTTTTACTACAATACAACCGCTACCTCCCGCTTTTGGGGTCCAACGTGACTTTGAGACTTTTGCTGAGTGACTGTTGTTGTGACTGCCGGTTGGCTAATTTATCGCGCAGGACCCTCACATCATCACCCGTTAGGTCGATTCCATAGTTTTTCCGGACATAGTCGCGGATTTCCATGGACGACTTAAAGCAACGCAACAGACCGAACACCACACGTTCCTGTTCGGCATTTAAGTGCCAATTAGCAGCATAGACCTGCCATTCACACCTACGCAGGTCATGTGTATGTTGCTTGTTGTAGCTGACGGTCACAAGGCGACCGTCACGGTGAACCACACGCATGAAGGACCAGCAGTCAAAATCTGCGTACCTGAATATCAGTTTATTGATTCATTATGCGGACAATAATCTACATACCGACGTCCCTTTTTATTCGCGTTCTGGTGAGAGCGTGCGTGCACGCACTTGTACACTATAAACGCATAACCGACAGACGGTGGAAGTACTTCGCCCACGTTCTGTCCATACTGTGCCGGCGGGCATGACACGTGCCGGTTCCCCGTTGGAATTCTCGTAATTTATACTCGAATTCCACGAAAGAACCACACTCCCGACCTGGAAAATACTCCATCATCTGTTTGGTTATGTTGCGTTCGTCCGATGCGATATTCGGTGAACCTACAAAACATTATACCACAAAACCATCTTACTTGACGCCAATCCTGTAGAAGAGGTACCCATTTTCGGTAGAGTGGGCACCGGCCGCACAGGGTAACGAGCAAAGGGAATAGCCGGAGATAACCTTGTTAGCATGGGCAAATACAGGGTCAGCTAGGTCTGTTATATTCCCACCACGAGGGGTCCATCGAGGGACAGCATACACATAGAGGCTGATGGAAATGGGATTTCCGGGATGATGGACAACGACCAGTTTGGCTAGAAATTGCTAAGCATGATGTCATGCCTACGCCACAGGTGAAAGAGATTCAGGAAAGCTGATCTGGCCTTCCCAATCTGGATGGAAATATTGACATTCGCGAGACCACCTGGACTGACAACTGCCCAAGTAGACAAACTTGTCTACTACCTCAGTTGGCTCATCCGCAATCAAGAGGTTAGGGTTCAAGTCCATGCAGTCTCGCAATAGCATTTTACACTGTGCAGGTGTGAAGCGCATGCCAAACCGTGAGGCGGAATTATTTAGATTATTTAATATGGTTTGCATTACCACGGCCTCGGATCCAAGAAGAGCTATGTCCTCTGTGTGCTCGATAACTGTGAGCAAACGCCCGGGGAACACTTCGATCCCACAGACATTTGAGGTTGGTACTGAGTCTACCATAGTCGTATCAATGACGAATTTGAAGAGGAAAGGTGAAAGAGGATAGTTCTTCCTGACGCCACTTGGTTTGGTGAACTCAGGCGATGACTTCCTGTACACCGTCACAAGCCTGAGTGAGTTGGCGTCCAGCGCCCTAAGGAGGGTCAAGAATTTATTGGGGACACCTTTACGCCATAGACACTGCCTAAGTCCTTGCGAGTTCACAGAGTTAAAGGCAGCCTTCAAGTCAGGGAAGACTGCTACTGTTAGTTGCTGGGGGCAGTTTCGCCATGTCAGGATCTATCAGGGGTGAAAACGTCATCTACACGTCCTCTTGGAAGACGGGACCCAGATTGGTTTTCACTGATCTGTCTCTTCCTGTGTTCAGTCAACCTTCGAAGGATAAGACCAGAGATCTTTGATGCCACAGCTTCTAGGTTGGTGTCACGGTGGTTTTCACATACACACACCCTTTTTGAAGATAAGAATAACTGTCGACATACCTCATTCTGCAGGTATTTTCTCTTCGTTTTATATCGCGCCAGTGAGCTTTGTTAGATGGGTCACCGGTGATTCTCTGCCTTCTTTGAAGAGGGCTGGATACAGACCGGTTTTGGTGCCTTCCCGCGTTTCAGTACGGATGTTTTTGTACTTTATTACTTCTTCCAACGGGCAATTAAGGATTACGTTACATTCGCCCATATGCACCACCTACACAGGCTGCGGTGCAGGAGACCAGCTAAACTGTTCTTCGAAGTGTTCGGTCCCTCTTTTCAGTTGATGTTTTTGCGGGTGAGCCGCCTTTTTCACTTACTGTTTTGATAACCGCTACTTTCGTACGGCCAGTCAGTCGTATCAGTTGATATAGGGTACGACTGTTTCTCGTAGCAAAAGTCTTCTCCAGCTCCTGAGATTTCGATATACACCAGAGCCCTCGGTCTTTCCTTAGGCTCTTCACTAGTTGGCGTTTGAAGGGTTTGCGTGCGCCGCTATACTCCTTGCCTGCTGGTGTGTATTTCGTGGCTTCACTCATGGATAACGATCTCGGCGACATCCAGTGGTCTTGTGGTCGAATCGGAAGTCAGACAGAGAGCACTGACCGCCGCTAGCTGCTTTTACACTTTGTCACACTACATCCACGTGCTTAATACCAGTACAGTACTGGTCTCCTATGAAGTTGTCGGGCTAGCTCGGATCGATACCGTTGAGCTGTGGTAATTCTTCAAAGATAGTCGATTAGCGTGCTTTTTGCTGACTTGCGAGGGCCCAAGGGGAAACAAACTGTCAGGCGTGAATGCACCATGGCGTGATCGGAATCTAGTTATGTACCCCCAGAAGGAACGCCAGCCTTGAACTGTAGCTCTCCACCGGCGGCAGATGGCCACTTGATCCAACTGGATCCATGGGTGAGTTGTACCTAGTGGCCGCCAGATTACGCGATACGAACGGTTATGCTGAAACTTCGTATTGGCCAGAAACAGTTGGTGATCAGCACACAACTGGAGGAGTCGCTCTGTACTGTCTGTGCGACGAGCATCGGCCCCGAATCGTCCGCTCAAATATGATTCCAAGGAGCCCAGCCGACCGACTTGAGCATTCATATCGCCCGCGAAGATCACGATGTCAGGGCTTCTTGCTTGGCGAATGAGCCTGGATAACTCTCGGCATCAGAACTGCAGTCCTTTGAGGTTTAAGCCAGCACTACGAAAAGGCACCGCCTTTTATGTCGAGAGGCATTCAGCTTGATTGACGGTGCAAAGACGACTGTTCACTGGGATCCAATCCAGCAAAGCGCGTTCAGCTCTGGGACTGGATGCAACTCTCGCCATATATTCCACGAGTCGACGCTTCTGGATCACCGGACACGGTGGGAAAAATGTGAAGGAGCTGAGTTAGTTGTTGGCGTTTTGAGAATAATAACCACGCTTGGGTCTTGTATGCATGTTTCGGAGACAGCACACCAATTTTAAGGGACTATAAAGTTTCAGCGAGCATTTCCTGTTTGCCATTTGACATAGAGTACGCACGTTCATCATCGACAGCATGACGTAATTGTTCATCATTGATGCCTCACTGCCTTACAACCGTGATTTATTTTAAAGCCTTATTGTGAAGAAAAGAAAGGTGAATGAAGAAGGGACTTAGTGAAAGCTCACTACAATCATTTCGAGGTGCCTTCACCTCCGGATACTCATTCAGGCAATCTGGATAGAGACTGACAACAAGAACGCCAATGACATCGGTTGGAAGCCATGTTTTGCAGCGTCTCCAACCTGGCGCAGTGGGGATCACGCGGGCCCCATCCTGGAAGGCGAGTGGCACCGACTGCACTCAGAAAGTTTCGTGATCCCCTTCACACCCCTCCCTGCTTCCACCACACTGAGTTGGGCATGGAAAACAACTTTCTTTTCGGCAAACGATGGTTAGGCGTATGCAATACATGTCCCACCCAACGCAGCTTCTGGTG